>OX328128.1:15892888-16141600 GCA_946811695.1 Gonocerus acuteangulatus
TTTTATTGTAATGATGTTCTGCAGAGATAACTATTTTGCTTTAATCACAAAAAGTGTAGTATGAATATAGCAGCTAATGATAGCAGTAATCGCAAAAGTTAAAATCCAAATTGTACTTCAGAAACCTTGTTTAAAAGTCGAAGAATAGTTATTGTTTCGTCAAAGAACAACAATCAGAACAAAAGTCCGTCACGCAGGAGCTGCATAACTAAGCACTTTCCTCAGAATTTGGGTAGTGTAGACTGCTTTCCAGAACAATTTGCTTAAAATATCCTACATAAATAAAATAAAAACGTGAATAGTTCCCATTTTGTAATGAGTAACTGATCAATTATTAATTTGCATCCAGAGTTATGTTTACACATGGTACCTACTACTCTACGTAATAAATACAAAAATCCTCATATTATCGTATTTTGATCTAACGCAGGAACAGGATACAGTCACTCTAGTGGTAGAAAGCGCTCCTTGCGGCGGCTTTGTGAACCTACGTCTGCCGGCTTTTCTATTCAAATATATTACAAATTAAACCCCCGCTTTCCGATTGACCGATTCAGCTCATTTTTACAACACTTCATTCTCATGAGTTACCCACGACGTATACTGCGTTTCGTTACAATACAGCAGAAATTACGACCGGTATGAGTATATTAGGAATTTGGGTCCGGAGTAAACCCCCCCTCTAATGAACCGATTTAGTTTATTTTTGCAACACATATTTACCTGTAGATTACCACAACGAATACCGAGTTTCGTCGAAATATACCAAAACTCACGGCTGGTAGTGGCGAATCGGTATTGTGGGTCCGGAGTAAACCCCCCCCCTCCTAATGAACCGATTTCGTTTATTTTTACAACACATATTTACCTGTGGATTAGCACTACGAATACCGAGTTTCGTCGAAATATACCAAAAATCACGGCTGGTAGTGGCGAATTGGTATTGTGGGTCCGGAGTAAACCCCCCCTTCTAATGAACCGATATAGTTCATTTTTATATCTCACTTTTCTCTCTATATTAACACTACGAATACCAAGTTTCGTTGAAATATAACAAATATTACGGCTGACATAGTCAAATAAGTGTTTTGGGTTCAGGGTAAACCCCCCCCTTCCGGTGGACCGACTTTGGTGGTTAACGAACTCGTTCAATCGTTTGCTAATTGAATGCTATATACCAAGTTTCGTGACGAAAAACCAAAAACTCTGGCCGCTATCGTGTTAACAGACACACATATATATATATATATATATATATATATATATATATATATATATATATATATATATATATATATATGCATATATATATATATATATACATATATATATATATATATATATAGATATATATAAATTTTAACGGGGGTCATTTTCGGTGTCTACTAGGTAGGATCGATAAAGATTTGAAGAAATTTTTCAAAAATTCCGTCATGAGTCCAACCTCAATAGCTACTTTCCTTCGGAGGAAAGTGCTAAAAAATCTATGAAATAAGCATACATACGTACAAATATGTTTTTAAAAAAAATAAATAAATGACAAAACAAAAATATAAATATATACTTAACAAAATAAAGAAAAAGGAAAAATAAATGAATTAAAATTATTTGTCTTATAGAAAAATGTATATTTTACAAAATATAAAGAGATAAAAAATATTATTTCAAGTCCTTATTGTTATGTTAATATTTCTTATACAAACTAGCGTTCATATATTTTTTAATTGTTACTATTCTCTTTAGACTATATTAAGGAGGCATTCACGACTTTTACAGGTTAGTACAGATCTAACATTTAAAGGCGATTGCATAGTTACAAAAATAGTTTAAAACAATTTTGAACCTTCGGCAATGATAACTTTGCATTTTTTTTTTTTTTGCTCTAAAAACACAGTCAGACAAACAACGATCAGATTTCCGAAAAAATCTATATTTTGAACTATTCGGAATGCCGTCTTCAGCTAAAAAAATAACTATATAAAATCACCGAAGAGATTACAATAAGCGATGTATGAATGCATAAACATCGATTGCCAAGTGCCTTTTAAGTAGAAAATCATTAAAGAAAGACAAATGAACATCAGTTTTTCCTAAAACATAATTAAGAGGGAGGAAAGATTAAGAAACTACCAATTATAAAAATAAAATACTTTGCCAAACAATTAATTCTCCCAGGTATGAAGTTATTCAGATATAATAAATTTATAATTAAAAATATTATTACCGTAAAAGTGGGTTACTTTGGACCTAGGGTGTTTTTTTTTTATAATTTATTTATGAGCACCCCGCATTGACAGCGTTTCGCCCAGGTACAAATATAAAATAGAAATACATAACAACAACAAAATAGTTACAATATTACATAATTACAAATCCAATTACACTATTATGTGTTTTAATCTAATTATACAATTAAGTTTGTGAATAACATACAGCTAAAAGTAAAATTAACTAGTAAAAAACAATACATTTTTAAGAAAAACTTATAATTATAAAGGAAACGAAGAAAATAGTTCCTATGTACAATATGACTATATATAATCGCAACAGTTTCTATTTACAATATAGGTTCTATGCATAATATGACAACATACAAAAGAACAATAGCCCCATGTACAATCAATAGGAAGGATCCTATGTAAAATAATGATGAATAAATGAATAAATCACGTCATGAGTGATGTTTATAAAAAGAAAAAAAAAAAAAAAAAAAAAAAAAAAAAAAAAAAAAAAAAAAACTTTCAACGGCGATGTTAAAAGCATAGTTTGGGTCGCCTGGACAATCAAAGACAATGAATTAAGAAAATTAAGTGGTTGTGAACAACGTCCTAGGGTGTAACTTTGTCCCAAAACAAAAAAGTGTTTGCATCATGTGTACCATCAGCTGATATTGTCAGATTCACGTACTAACTCAGGATTCTGCTAGGCCTGAGTACCTGCTAGAAGGCCCCGACTGTTTAATAGTTCTAGTGATCTCCTCTAGGTCGTAGTAGACGTTGTTCACAGCCTATTGTATAAGACATGTTTCTGTTCTCCTCCAACTTCCGTCTGCACAAGGAGAACAATAGATGTTTTAGCTGAGGTAAGAAATGAATATTGTAGCTAATATCATCCCTATCCAGGATATGTACAGGAATTTTCCTTAATTGTATTTCCAGTTTGTATATAGATCTAATTTAAATATGATACTGGTAACTGTTGAATATCGGGTTACTTTGTCCCAAGAAAAAAGTGGCCCAAAGTAGTCCCTGGTACTAAAATTATGTTTGAATATTATGAAAAACGATATTAAATATTTTTATATAATATTTACTTTTTTTTCTCCGTAATATATAAGGTACAAGCACTATCATTTTCATTCTAAATTTTAAAAAATGGTGTAAAATTACATACGAAAACCAGAAAATAGAAAATATCATGAGTATTATCGGAGGCTAAACTTAAACGACTGTTTGGAAGCCATTAGGTCAGAAGAAACGACTTAAAAAACAAAACAAAACAAAAATAAAATAAAAGCCAAAATGATTTGTCAATTATGTACCATTTTTAAAAAAATAAAGTGCATATGTATACATGTCTGTGAGCTGTTTCCCTTCAAAACAAGCGGGTTAATTGAATCCAAAAGTGAAATACAGTGATTTTTTTAGGAATATTTGGTTTGGGACAAAGTTACCCAAGCTTAAGGGCTCCTTTAGTCCAAATTTAAAAATAATAAAAAAAAAAAGTGTAAAGAATATAATTTCAAAAATATAGTCTTATAAAGAAAGATTACAACTACCTAATAATGCCCTTTTAATGTTTATTTCATAATATTAAATATTCTTACCGAAACATGAAACAAAAAATATCATAAAACAAAGTAAAGCTTTACGGTATGTCTCATTTTTTTGTACTTGTGACATTTTACTTTGGTACTTTCATGATTATTCTTTACTTCTTACTGAGGCCAACGGCCATAGCCACGTTGAGTGCACCGGTTCCCGTAGATCACCGAAGTTAAGCAACGTCTGGCGTGGTCAGAACCTGAATGGGTGACCGACTACGTGCTGTTGGTATCATAAAAGGGTGGCAACCTGTAGATAGCCCGGCGTTAATAGTATAATTGTTGATACGCCGTTAAACACGAAAAAAAAAACTTCTTACTGAGTTCTGTGAAAAACTATTGTTCATTTTTTAATGTTGTCTTGTTAGTTGATAGGCACATACAAATTATAAAAGGATGTTTTAATCCCATGTTTATGATATTATATTTTCTTTAGTTTTTAATTATTCTGTTCGGTAAGTATATTTATTTTTGCTGAAGAAGGATGCCAAAGAGCATGCTGAAACGTCTAAACGATTTTTCCGAAAATGTGACTGTTGTTCTTATCACAGCTAGCACAATCATTATATTAAAATATACTAAGATGAGGCAGTTCCTAAGGAACGTGTTGTTTTTTTCGCTCGCAAAGTAACCAGCAAAATCGTTCACCTAGAATTTTTCTTGACTCCTTTTAATTATTATTGTTTTTGTATGAGGATTAGACTTAATTTACTCAGCTTTGTTTTAGGGGAAATCAGAGTAAAGGACGGAAGCGCGCTAACAGCAATAATGACAGGTAAAATAATAATAATCGTTCGAATAATATGTTTTGGAACACAATTTTTTTTTTCTCCTGGACCTAAAGTGTCCCAGTGTAGATTTCCGTGCTTCGATTATGTACTAGGGCTGGTGGTTTTGTTTATCACGCCTAGCTATATTTTATCAGGCACGCGATTAAACCATTCTAAAAATATGTAACAGACCACGAGGGTCCAGCAGGTCATATTCTTAATAGGTAATTGATTCTTCTCTCTGCGGCGCAATAGGGCGGTAGTATGTTCGGCACTATGCTCCGGTCGCCTTTTTTACCCTATTGTAAGCACCCATTAAATTAATTACAGGCTGGATTGGTAAAAAGGTGATCTGGGTCTCCGTGTCCAACCCTTGAAAGAGTACCTTAGAGGATAAAATTTTTAGTGAGCGCAGAAAATTGGAACTGAGATCCTCCAGAATAAGAAACAAGTCACTCCCCATTCATGGCAAACCATTAAAAGAATTTCCGTCTAATTTTAATAAATTTCTAAGCAGTATTAATCTGCCATATGGTATGCAAGAGCTCATAAGCAATGACAGCCAGTATATAAACACTGTACTGACATACCTCAGGAACACAAGTGTACGAAATTATTTAATGACTTTCGGCACTGTTGTCTTAAGAACATTACGTTTCCACGAATATTAATTGATATTTACACATACCCACTACCTTAACACACACACTGAGAGGAGATGGTTGACCGTAGATGATGCAAGGTAGGGATTGTCGGGGTTCAGTCACTGCTACTTAATAAAACTACATTTTATCATAAAAATGGTTTTATTGTGCCGACGTTTCGGCTTGAACTTCAAGCCTTCATCAGGGCTGTAAAAAACAAGTAGGACGGATGTAATACACACACACACATATATATATATATATATATGCCTACATACACAAATACACATACATATATACATACATACATATATAGAAAAAGACAAAAACATAAAATACTAGAACATAATATATAGAAGAACAATGTGCTCTAGAAGTGTTTGGATTATTAGGAGAACAGATATAAGAATAACAGATTAAATATTAGATTATATATAAAAATAACAATATGGGCTTACCGATGGGAAGATAGAGAACTATTGCTCACAAATGCGGGATCATTTCTGACAGTTAATATAGGGAAACATAGGAAGAAAGGTAAGGTGTTATTTTTATATCTAATCTAATATTTAATCTGTTATTCTTGTTTCTGTTTTCCTAATAATCCAAACACTTCTAAAGGACATTGTTCTTCTATATATTATGTTCTAGTATTTTATGTTTTTGTCTTTTTCCATATATGTATGTATGTATATATGTATGTGTATTTGTGTATGTAGGCATATATATATATATATATATATATATATATATATATATATATGTGTGTGTGTGTGTGTATTACATCCGTCCTACTTGTTTTTTACAGCCCTGATGAAGGCTTGAAGTTCAAGCCGAAAGGTCGGCACAATAAAACCATTTTTATGATAAAATGTAGTTTTTTTAAGTAGCAGTGACCGAACCCCGACAATCCCTACCTTAACACATACACTTACATATACAAGCATGCTGGTTTCCTAGCAAGACCATTCAGAAGATACTGATCTTTGTGTTATCGCCATAAATAAATATTAAATTTCACACGATATAAGCATTATTTGGAGCTAAGATGACGCAGTTTCTGCGAGGCGTTCTGACGTTTTTATTGCTTTCTAAGGATTGAATGTAAGGCTCACACCCTCCATACTTCCCCTAGTACAAATCAAGTGTGTGCTCTACAAGAATTGGAGTACGCCCCTTCCTGCCGTGCACAGCTGAGCACAGATCAATACTCTGCCTGTCTGTCTGTATGTTCCCCTACGTCTGACAGGAGGGAAATTACTTTTTGCAACGAGGGGGGGAGGGCGAGTATAGTTTTCTGTTACTAACGCAGCACTGCCATCTAAAGAGAGTGTGGAATGATTTCTATAGACCTCACTTTCGACTTCAATTTCAAAAGCACTTTTTGAAGTTTTGTAAACGTACTTCTCCGACTGAAGTCGTCCAAAAGTAAAATTACTTCAGACCTGTTCTTGTAGGGAATTCAAGATTTCGTACTGTTACCATCCACTGACAACGATTCCTCGCCGTTTTCAAGATATTTCAGAAAATCGCAAAACAACTCATGGTTGTTAATTAATTTTTTTTTCGAATACTTCAAATATAACCAAAATTTAAATAGCTTAGTTTGGATTAATGTGAAACGTCTAGAACCATTTTTAGCTAAATCCATAATTTCTGGTCACCAAAATCCATAATTACTAAGGAAAACGAGATTTATCGTTTTCCTCGGAAACCGCCTTAAAAATTGTTCATTCGTTTATCTAGGCTAGAAAACCTATGAAACGTATACCTGCAGACATATATGCAAAAACGTCAGCGCTACGATTTTTTTCGCGAAATAACTCATTCCGAAGGACGTATTCTGCTGATTTTCAAATTAGTCAAAGTATTTTTATATTAAATTTGATCAAAATTGGACCATTATTGTTGTTAATAGAGAGCGAACAAACAAATATATATACAGTCAGGGAATAGTTGGGATTCGGCTAGCAAAACATAAATATGATTATTGTGAAAATCTGTATTTAGGACTTTTCGGCTACTTTTTGGTAGCCTTCGTGAGCAATGAGTGCCACAAATTGGCATCATGGTTAATTAGGGGGCACCAACACTGGACCCGTTCCGATCCGATCCAATAGCCACCGACTGGCGGAAGAAAAACAGACACATGCATCACAATGGAGGTGCCTACATTGGTTTCGCCCCGGTCCAATCCAACGGCCACCGATTCTTGGTCATTCAAACATGTTTGTTTCTAGACCGATTTCGGACCGACGAAGCAAAATGGCGCCAACCCACATATTGTGTTTCAAAAAGGTCTACAGGTTCTAATTCCTAACCGATTTCAATGCATTTTTTTTTTTAAATCAAAGGAAAAACATTTAGGACAACATTTTCAATTCACATTTTTGTTTTTTGTTTCCCTTGTTTATTAAATTGCGTGGAAAGATGTTTATAACCATCCAACGTCTATAACCTTCCAATGCTTATAACGTTCTAGTTACCTTTCTTATAAATAAGTTTAAAATATGAATACCAATACTTCTCTTACCTCCAACATCCAACCTAATCGAAGGTTTCTAAGCTTATTAGGTGGTATTTCTTAAATGAATCACTCATCTTCACTTCACTAAGAGGCCATTACTGACGAGCTGTGACTAAATCGGATCGGATCGGGTCGAGGCCAATGTAGGCACTCACGTCGGCCGTTCTCGATCAAACAAAATCGGATCGGATCGGATCGGTAGAATTACGGGTCAAATGTTGGTGCAGCCTTAACTGTTAACTTTGGTCTCTCCCCTCCGACACTAATTGCTGACGAAGGCTACCAAAGAGTAGCAGATGGTGATTTATACAAAAATCGTATTGACTTTTTCCTAGCGAAATCCTAACTGTTCCCTGACTGACTATCACCTCGTCGGGTAACTATCTACACCTCATTGAGAAAATACATTTTTACGACCGATCTTTTGGGTACCTACTGGTCATAAAAACTGGTTCAATCGGACCAGAAGCCGCCACGATATAATATTGAAAAAAGGTTGACACCCCGTTAGAACTAAAAACCACGAGATACAAAAATAAAACGAACAAGGAATTCGATTAGAGTTGATATAGTTGGCGATCAATTACAAGTTGACCACAGGTAAGAGATTTCTCGAACGATAAAATATCCTAACCCCGTTGGTCGGGTACGATTCCCACGGGACAACAAGAGGAGTGGAGTATCGGCCGATGGGGAATTATGGCCTGTAGGAAAACCACAAATCAAACCCCCATGGATGACCAAGAGGTGAGATGGAGTCTCCAGAAGGAGAGGAAGAGAGAGATAGATAGAGAGAGAGAGAGAGGGAGAGTGAGAGAGGGAGAGAGACCGCATTGGGTCAGTGGTGAGATCTTCTTGTTGCATGCCGAAGTGGCTATGAATTTGGCAAGTAAAAAGTTGTTGTCTGGAACATTTGCCCGCCATTACACCTCAATCAAGATGTCTTACGAGCTGGCTTTGTGGTCGCTCTTTATTTTTCTCAAATCCCCTGTACTAAATGAATGGCTGAAGAGATTGAAGCGCGTTCCCTCTATCCCTCCATCTGGAGGAAAAGTGAGGTTGATCTTGACGCAATCCGGAAGTGCCGACTAGAAAATTTCAAGTTTTAGAATCTATAGATCACGAAAATAACTGTCGTTCAAATTTATATATATATGTATACAAATTTTATATATATATATATATATATATATATATATATATATATATATATATATATATATATATATATAATGTATACATATCAGGACCTTAGAAGAGTAAGGGCAAATCAGAAAAATTTTATTTTCTGATGTAGAAAGATGCTTTACCTTGTTTCTCTGGTTCACTTTTAGTTCTCTCACAGTTTCAAATGAAAGTGAATAGCACAATCATCTATGAAAAATTCAATGTCCTATTTCAAGGGCGAATCTCGGATCTGAAACTCCACTCCTAGAATTTTGTTACCCATAAATCACTCGTAAAAATAATAATTAAAAAAATTTCAATTGCATACTTTTTCAATTAGATTTATGAATCAGCATTCCATATTGTAAACATTCGCGCTTGCTATAATAAAGCACTTTCAGAACTTTGATTTCGACTTCCCAACATCCGGAATTCGTGATTCGCCCTTACTCTTCTACGGTCCTGAGATGTCTGTTCGCTCTCTAGCTGACACAAAAATGAACCGATTTTAATGAAATTTGGCACATAAATACTTTGAGTGATTTCAATGGTCAAGTTTTTTTTTCAATCCACCCACCGGAACATTTTTTGGGCAACAATTTGAGAAAAAAATATGTTTTTCGTTCATAGACTTGTAGGTACAATTGTTATAAGTCTTTTGACGTACGAAAACGTTTTAATTAAAGCGATATCTGTAACAGTATTTGGGAAAAGTGAATAATAGCAGTTTTACTCACTAATTTTTGGTTCGTTGACTTCAGAAACGACGGATTCATTTGAAACCTTTTCTTCATGTTTGATATTTATACGAACTATTATTAGAAAATGTTTTATTTACAGACATAAGCATTTTTGGAAATTTCATATATTTTTCTTAGATATCTCGAAAACGGTTGAGAAATCTTGGGTAGTAGACATTAACCATTTGAAAGCTTTCTAAATGCTTTACAAGAACAGTTCTGAGGTAATGTTCTATGGGAGAAATAAATGCTTAAAACCTGGAAAGTGATTGGTTTCCTTTCTTTGAACGTTTTTTTTTTTTTTTTTACTTTTGTTTTACTCATTGCTTTATTATTTGTTGTGTTTATTATTTATTTATTTTAATTTTAACTTCTATTATTATTAACCTATTATCTATAGGTTACCACCCTTTTCTAGCCAGGATAGGGCTGATGCCTTTTCTTTTTTCCAAAGAAAATCCACCACCCCATAGTGGGAGTCGAACCCACAAATTTATTATTTATTATTTACTTTAAGACTAAAATGAATTTGCTAGTAAAACTAGATGAAATGAGTATAAATTTTTAGTTTTTTGCCATAGATCCTTCAGAGCGAAATTCGAAGAGGCCGAGTGAGAAATTTCATCTACTGTAAGTATTCAGTACATAACGGCGCCCCAACGTAACTTATCTTCAATATTTCCTGAGAGTAAGTGTTCAACGTTTTTACAGAATATTTAGTAAACATTTTCCAAGCTTTCCAAATGATAAGAAATTATGGAAAAGGGCTAAGATGACGCAGTTCCTGCGATTCGGAGTTTTTACTAATGTATTTCAGAGCAGGAATATCCATAAATTTCGACCCGAGGAGTGCAGTCAATATATTGCTGAATCGAAAATAGCAAGTTTCGTAGAACAAGAGCATATGCGCACATTTAAATTTCATTATGTAGAGTGTTTCAAGTAAAAGCCCACACATCTAATGCGCTGAATATGCTAATTTTCCAAACACATATTTAACATTAGTACTACATGATATAATCCATACATCGGACGGATATGAGGAAATCAATATTGTGTTTAACGGATAAACCTGTACTTTCTATAGAACGATTTTCCCGGGAAACAAAACCATCCAATCGTATGTTATCGGAATTCTAATATGTTATTATAATTACGATTGAATTATTTCAATTTCATAAAGTAAATAAATGATAATAATAACGGCCATAACCACGTTGAATGCGCCGGTTCCCGTTCATCACCCAAGTCAAGTAATGTTGGGTACACCCAATACCTGCATGGGTGACCGACCACAATTATTGGTTTATGATCAATATGAAAAAGAATTGAAGAATCCGCACATAGACCCCTTAATGTTCTTCTGGACTTAATATTACAAAAGTGACAATACTCAAGAGAACACAAGCTAGGTGGCAGAAACTGTCAAGGAAATCACTTGGATATCTTTACCGTCCACAAGATTATGGTCTTCACAACTCATTCCTGTGTTTAACTCATTGTTTTCAAAAATATCACTTATAGATCCATTGACTTCTTGGGCCCTCATATAAAAATTACTGTTTATAGAATCATTATTTTATTTATATTATTTTAAATTGAATATTAATAAATTATGAATGAGGAACGCTCAAAATATCTACACACTCATAAATGTAAGAGTGCATTAAAAATCTATGCATTGTTAATTACCGCAGCTGGAAATGTATACAAAAATAAATGTGGATAAAGTAATGAATTATAAATGAAGATACTGATCAAAACAAGCAAAATACAAAAACACCCTTCCCATTAGAGAGAAGAATCTGTCTAAAGTTTAACAGATCCAAAATATAATAAAATGACAGAAGCTCCCAGAAAAATCATCTACGACACCTTTTTAGAAACAAAACCTACTAAAGTCAGCATCCAGACGACCAATTCAAGTCCTATCAAAAGCAACGTCTAAGAGTCCCGATCCGATCCGATCCGATAGCCACCGACTCTAGCAAGAAAAACAAACGCATTCATCTCAATGAAGGTGCCTACATTGGTCCCAAACCGACCCAATCCGATCCGATGGCCACCGATTCTCCGCCGATTTTGGACCGACGAAGCAAAATGGACTTGGTTTTCGATTTTCAGTAGGACTTCCAAAGGTGGAACACAAGTCGGATCGTGAAAAGGCTTTTTTGATTGTTTGAATTCTCGTTGGACGAGTCTGAACATTTAGAGGGACAATGAACATAGAGGGGGGTCTGAACATTTCGAAATTCTAACATCCGACATGGCGACGGAAATGGAGCGTGAGTAGGAAGTCGGATCAAAATCGTCCATCTTAGCTCCGTCATTGCTTGGCCATCGGGCTGCGCTCGATACATTCTTCGGCTCGTGAGCGACGTACACATTCTTGAAAACAGACTAGGACTAATGTTGGATAGCTAGTTGGATAGCAAGTCAGAGCATGAGTGGAGTCGACTATCCAACTAGTAGTCCTACTAAGTGGTACTGCAAGCTCATCATTACACCCAATTATAAGTCCGATACAATACCTAACCCATGGTTGTCCGCAAGGTGGCCTTGACAACAATGCCTACCACCCTGACAAGATCCAGTAACGTCAGACGGCCATAATACCCCTCATCCTATTATAGTACAAGAAGCATGAGCTGATAAAGCCGTCATCGGGAGAAGCTGACCCGGATAGAGACACGACTTCCCGACATAAGAAAGGTAGCGAGGAGTAATGGCCACTGAACTGGGAATGGGAATCTAATTGAGAAATGAAGGGGGTAGAAACGCATTCCCACGGGACGCTAATGGAGCCATCCAGGGAGAGTCATCTGGAGTCCTTTGCTTCCTCTTTCTCACATGAAATGTGCAAAATGGCAAAGGAAATGACTCCTTTTTGGAAGACACCCAGCTCTATTCCAGTAAATTCTGGCCGTGCTTTGGTAAAAGCTACGCAATTTCTGTCAAAGACATTTCATTTTGTCAAATACCGCAAAATTGGATCCCATTTGTACAGTGTGGTGAAAAAACCTATCCTGCTAGGATATTCCCATTCAACAGATACCAAAGGGTCGAACTTTGCCAAAAGAGTGCGAACAGACAAATATATAAGCAGTATTGGTTTGTACCAGTTTCTAGACACTATACTAATGTGAACCCATTTTAAGGTACTATTTTTTTTTTTTTTTTTTTTTTTTTTTTTTTTTTTTTTTTTTTTTTTTTTATGTGACTATTTAGTTCTGGTGGAAAATCAAACACTGACGAAGAAATTTCAATATAAAGCCGAATTAACACAGTCAATTCATTACCTAATCTCGACGAGGTCATTGTGAGGTATTCTGTGATAAAAAATGACACCTGTTAAAAATGGTATCAATTTATGAATGTGTGTGTATCTGTTAATCATATTATGTCTCTCCATAGGGAGAAACACCTCTTATGAGATTTCACGTTTCAGAAACCATAGAACACGAAAATAATGGCTGTTCAAATTTTTTATGTTCTTTCGCCATGAAAGTTGGTATGCAGCACTTACATGACAAATATTTGGACAAGTTCATTAAGCAAAAAAATAGGACTCCACAGAGGGGAGGGGGTTACTCCGGACACAAATTAAAAATATCTTTTAATAAATTAAAATATTCAACAAAACTTAGCATGTGTTATGCCCACTAAAAGCGAAAAATGTGTTTTAAATAGGTAATAAATAGGTCTATTAAAAATAAGTGCGTTCACTTCGGCACAAAGTCATTAATTTCCCAAAATTAATGCCGTTTTATTTATTACCTTGCAATGAAACTCTGTATATATCATGGAATTCTAATACGAAATGTGTGTCTTACAAGAAAACAAATAAAATCAGGTCATTAGATGTTGGAATTCTATAGTGGGAATCGAACCCCCAATCTTGTAATCCCACATTATTTTATTACCTTGCAATGAAACTCTGTATATATCATGGAATTCTAATACGAAATGTGTGTCTTACAAGAAAACAAATAAAATCAGGTCATTAGATGTTGGAATTCTATAGTGGGAATCGAACCCCCAATCTTGTAATCCCACATTATTTTATTACCTTGCAATGAAACTCTGTATATATCATGGAATTCTAATACGAAATGTGTGTCTTACAAGAAAACAAATAAAATCAGGTCATTAGATGTTGGAATTCTATAGTGGGAATCGAACCCCCAATCTTGTAATCCCACATTATTTTATTACCTTGCAATGAAACTCTGTATATATCATGGAATTCTAATACGAAATGTGTGTCTTACAAGAAAACAAATAAAATCAGGTCATTAGATGTTGGAATTCTATAGTGGGAATCGAACCCCCAATCTTGTAATCCCACATTATTTTATTACCTTGCAATGAAACTCTGTATATATCATGGAATTCTAATACGAAATGTGTGTCTTACAAGAAAACAAATAAAATCAGGTCATTAGATGTTGGAATTCTATAGTGGGAATCGAACCCCCAATCTTGTAATCCCACATTATTTTATTACCTTGCAATGAAACTCTGTATATATCATGGAATTCTAATACGAAATGTGTGTCTTACAAGAAAACAAATAAAATCAGGTCATTAGATGTTGGAATTCTATAGTGGGAATCGAACCCCCAATCTTGTAATCCCACATTATTTTATTACCTTGCAATGAAACTCTGTATATATCATGGAATTCTAATACGAAATGTGTGTCTTACAAGAAAACAAATCAAAATCAGGTCATTAGATGTTGGAATTCTATAGTGGGAATCGAACCCCCAATCTTGTAATCCCACATTATTTTATTACCTTGCTATGAAACTCTGTATATATCATGGAATTCTAATACGAAATGTGTGTCTTACAAGAAAACAAATAAAATCAGGTCATTAGATGTTGGAATTCTATAGTGGGAATCGAACCCCCAATCTTGTAATCCCACATTATTTTATTACCTTGCTATGAAACTCTGTATATATCATGGAATTCTAATACGAAATGTGTGTCTTACAAGAAAACAAATCAAAATCAGGTCATTAGATGTTGGAATTCTATAGTGGGAATCGAACCCCCAATCTTGTAATCCCACATTATTTTATTACCTTGCAATGAAACTCTGTATATATCATGGAATTCTAATACGAAATGTGTGTCTTACAAGAAAACAAATAAAATCAGGTCATTAGATGTTGGAATTCTATAGTGGGAATCGAACCCCCAATCTTGTAATCCCACATTATTTTATTACCTTGCAATGAAACTCTGTATATATCATGGAATTCTAATACGAAATGTGTGTCTTACAAGAAAACAAATCAAAATCAGGTCATTAGATGTTGGAATTCTATAGTGGGAATCGAACCCCCAATCTTGTAATCCCACATTATTTTATTACCTTGCTATGAAACTCTGTATATATCATGGAATTCTAATACGAAATGTGTGTCTTACAAGAAAACAAATAAAATCAGGTCATTAGATGTTGGAATTCTATAGTGGGAATCGAACCCCCAATCTTGTAATCCCACATTATTTTATTACCTTGCTATGAAACTCTGTATATATCATGGAATTCTAATACGAAATGTGTGTCTTACAAGAAAACAAATCAAAATCAGGTCATTAGATGTTGGAATTCTATAGTGGGAATCGAACCCCCAATCTTGTAATCCCACATTATTTTATTACCTTGCAATGAAACTCTGTATATATCATGGAATTCTAATACGAAATGTGTGTCTTACAAGAAAACAAATAAAATCAGGTCATTAGATGTTGGAATTCTATAGTGGGAATCGAACCCCCAATCTTGTAATCCCACATCATTTTATTACCTTGCAATGAAACTCTTTATATATCATGGAATTCTAATACGAAATGTGTGTCTTACAAGAAAACAAATAAAATCAGGTCATTAGATGTTGGAATTCTATAGTGGGAATCGAACCCCCAATCTTGTAATCCCACATTATTTTATTACCTTGCAATGAAACTCTGTATATATCATGGAATTCTAATACGAAATGTGTGTCTTACAAGAAAACAAATAAAATCAGGTCATTAGATGTTGGAATTCTATAGTGGGAATCGAACCCCCAATCTTGTAATCCCACATCATTTTATTACCTTGCAATGAAACTCTGTATATATCATGGAATTCTAATACGAAATGTGTGTCGTACAAGAAAACAAATCAAAATCAGGTCATTAGATGTTGGAATTCTATAGTGGGAATCGAACCCCCAATCTTGTAATCCCACATTATTTTATTACCTTGCTATGAAACTCTGTATATATCATGGAATTCTAATACGAAATGTGTGTCTTACAAGAAAACAAATAAAATCAGGTCATTAGATGTTGGAATTCTATAGTGGGAATCGAACCCCCAATCTTGTATCCCACATTATTTTATTACCTTGCAATGAAACTCTGTATATATCATGGAATTCTAAAACGAAATGTGTGTCTTACAAGAAAACAAATAAAATCAGGTCATTAGATGTTGGAATTCTATAGTGGGAATCGAACCCCTAATCTTGTAATCCCACATCATTTTATTACCTTGCAATGAAACTCTTTATATATCATGGAATTCTAATACGAAATGTGTGTCTTACAAGAAAACAAATAAAATCAGGTCATTAGATGTTGGAATTCTATAGTGGGAATCGAACCCCCAATCTTGTAATCCCACATCATTTTATTACCTTGCAATGAAACTCTGTATATATCATGGAATTCTAATACGAAATGTGTGTCTTACAAGAAAACAAATAAAATCAGGTCATTAGATGTTGGAATTCTATAGTGGGAATCGAACCCCCAATCTTGTAATCCCACATCATTTTATTACCTTGCAATGAAACTCTGTATATATCATGGAATTCTAATACGAAATGTGTGTCTTACAAGAAAACAAATAAAATCAGGTCATTAGATGTTGGAATTCTATAGTGGGAATCGAACCCCCAATCTTGTAATCCCACATCATTTTATTACCTTGCAATGAAACTCTTTATATATCATGGAATTCTAATACGAAATGTGTGTCTTACAAGAAAACAAATAAAATCAGGTCATTAGATGTTGGAATTCTATAGTGGGAATCGAACCCCCAATCTTGTAATCCCACATCATTTTATTACCTTGCAATGAAACTCTTTATATATCATGGAATTCTAATACGAAATGTGTGTCTTACAAGAAAACAAATAAAATCAGGTCATTAGATGTTGGAATTCTATAGTGGGAATCGAACCCCCAATCTTGTAATCCCACATCATTTTATTACCTTGCAATGAAACTCTGTATATATCATGGAATTCTAATACGAAATGTGTGTCTTACAAGAAAACAAATAAAATCTGGTCATTAGATGTTGGAATTCTATAGTGGGAATCGAACCCCCAATCTTGTAATCCCACATCATTTTATTACCTTGCAATGAAACTCTGTATATATCATGGAATTCTAATACGAAATGTGTGTCTTACAAGAAAACATATAAAATCAGGTCATTAGATGTTGGAATTCTATAGTGGGAATCGAACCCCCAATCTTGTAATCCCACATCATTTTATTACCTTGCAATGAAACTCTGTATATATCATGGAATTCTAATACGAAATGTGTGTCTTACAAGAAAACAAATAAAATCAGGTCATTAGATGTTGGAATTCTATAGTGGGAATCGAACCCCCAATCTTGTAATCCCACATCATTTTATTACCTTGCAATGAAACTCTGTATATATCATGGAATTCTAATACGAAATGTGTGTCTTACAAGAAAACATATAAAATCAGGTCATTAGATGTTGGAATTCTATAGTGGGAATCGAACCCCCAATCTTGTAATCCCACATTATTTTATTACCTTGCAATGAAACTCTGTATATATCATGGAATTCTAATACGAAATGTGTGTCGTACAAGAAAACAAATAAAATCAGGTCATTAGATGTTGGAATTCTATAGTGGGAATCGAACCCCCAATCTTGTAATCCCACATCATTTCATTACCTTGCAATGAAACTCTGTATATATCATGGAATTCTAATACGAAATGTGTGTCTTACAAGAAAACAAATAAAATCAGGTCATTAGATGTTGGAATTCTATAGTGGGAATCGAACCCCCAATCTTGTAATCCCACATCATTTTATTACCTTGCAATGAAACTCTGTATATATCATGGAATTCTAATACGAAATGTGTGTCTTACAAGAAAACATATAAAATCAGGTCATTAGATGTTGGAATTCTATAGTGGGAATCGAACCCCCAATCTTGTAATCCCACATTATTTTATTACCTTGCAATGAAACTCTGTATATATCATGGAATTCTAATACGAAATGTGTGTCGTACAAGAAAACAAATAAAATCAGGTCATTAGATGTTGGAATTCTATAGTGGGAATCGAACCCCCAATCTTGTAATCCCACATCATTTCATTACCTTGCAATGAAACTCTGTATATATCATGGAATTCTAATACGAAATGTGTGTCTTACAAGAAAACAAATAAAATCAGGTCATTAGATGTTGGAATTCTATAGTGGGAATCGAACCCCCAATCTTGTAATCCCACATTATTTTATTACCTTGCAATGAAACTCTGTATATATCATGGAATTCTAATACGAAATGTGTGTCTTACAAGAAAACAAATAAAATCAGGTCATTAGATGTTGGAATTCTATAGTGGGAATCGAACCCCCAATCTTGTAATCCCACATTATTTTATTACCTTGCAATGAAACTCTGTATATATCATGGAATTCTAATACGAAATGTGTGTCTTACAAGAAAACAAATAAAATCAGGTCATTAGATGTTGGAATTCTATAGGGGGAATCGAACCCCCAATCTTGTAATCCCACATCATTTTATTACCTTGCAATGAAACTCTGTATATATCATGGAATTCTAATACGAAATGTGTGTCTTACAAGAAAACAAATCAAAATCAGGTCATTAGATGTTGGAATTCTATAGTGGGAATCGAACCCCCAATCTTGTAATCCCACATTATTTTATTACCTTGCAATGAAACTCTGTATATATCATGGAATTCTAATACGAAATGTGTGTCTTACAAGAAAACAAATAAAATCAGGTCATTAGATGTTGGAATTCTATAGTGGGAATCGAACCCCCAATCTTGTAATCCCACATTATTTTATTACCTTGCAATGAAACTCTGTATATATCATGGAATTCTAATACGAAATGTGTGTCTTACAAGAAAACAAATAAAATCAGGTCATTAGATGTTGGAATTCTATAGTGGGAATCGAACCCCCAATCTTGTAATCCCACATTATTTTATTACCTTGCAATGAAACTCTGTATATATCATGGAATTCTAATACGAAATGTGTGTCTTACAAGAAAACAAATAAAATCAGGTCATTAGATGTTGGAATTCTATAGTGGGAATCGAACCCCCAATCTTGTAATCCCACATCATTTTATTACCTTGCAATGAAACTCTGTATATATCATGGAATTCTAATACGAAATGTGTGTCTTACAAGAAAACAAATCAAAATCAGGTCATTAGATGTTGGAATTCTATAGTGGGAATCGAACCCCCAATCTTGTAATCCCACATTATTTTATTACCTTGCAATGAAACTCTGTATATATCATGGAATTCTAATACGAAATGTGTGTCTTACAAGAAAACAAATAAAATCAGGTCATTAGATGTTGGAATTCTATAGTGGGAATCGAACCCCCAATCTTGTAATCCCACATCATTTTATTACCTTGCAATGAAACTCTGTATATATCATGGAATTCTAATACGAAATGTGTGTCTTACAAGAAAACAAATAAAATCAGGTCATTAGATGTTGGAATTCTATAGTGGGAATCGAACCCCCAATCTTGTAATCCCACATCATTTTATTACCTTGCAATGAAACTCTGTATATATCATGGAATTCTAATACGAAATGTGTGTTGTACAAGAAAACAAATCAAAATCAGGTCATTAGATGTTGGAATTCTATAGTGGGAATCGAACCCCCAATCTTGTAATCCCACATTATTTTATTACCTTGCAATGAAACTCTGTATATATCATGGAATTCTAATACGAAATGTGTGTCTTACAAGAAAACAAATAAAATCAGGTCATTAGATGTTGGAATTCTATAGTGGGAATCGAACCCCCAATCTTGTAATCCCACATTATTTTATTACCTTGCAATGAACCTCTGTATATATCATGGAATTCTAATACGAAATGTGTGTCGTACAAGAAAACAAATCAAAATCAGGTCATTAGATGTTGGAATTCTATAGTGGGAATCGAACCCCCAATCTTGTAATCCCACATCATTTTATTACCTTGCAATGAAACTCTGTATATATCATGGAATTCTAATACGAAATGTGTGTCTTACAAGAAAACAAATAAAATCAGGTCATTAGATGTTGGAATTCTATAGTGGGAATCGAACCCCCAATCTTGTAATCCCACATCATTTTATTACCTTGCAATGAAACTCTGTATATATCATGGAATTCTAATACGAAATGTGTGTCTTACAAGAAAACATATAAAATCAGGTCATTAGATGTTGGAATTCTATAGTGGGAATCGAACCCCCAATCTTGTAATCCCACATTATTTTATTACCTTGCAATGAAACTCTGTATATATCATGGAATTCTAATACGAAATGTGTGTCGTACAAGAAAACAAATAAAATCAGGTCATTAGATGTTGGAATTCTATAGTGGGAATCGAACCCCCAATCTTGTAATCCCACATCATTTCATTACCTTGCAATGAAACTCTGTATATATCATGGAATTCTAATACGAAATGTGTGTCTTACAAGAAAACAAATAAAATCAGGTCATTAGATGTTGGAATTCTATAGTGGGAATCGAACCCCCAATCTTGTAATCCCACATTATTTTATTACCTTGCAATGAAACTCTGTATATATCATGGAATTCTAATACGAAATGTGTGTCTTACAAGAAAACAAATAAAATCAGGTCATTAGATGTTGGAATTCTATAGTGGGAATCGAACCCCCAATCTTGTAATCCCACATTATTTTATTACCTTGCAATGAAACTCTGTATATATCATGGAATTCTAATACGAAATGTGTGTCTTACAAGAAAACAAATAAAATCAGGTCATTAGATGTTGGAATTCTATAGTGGGAATCGAACCCCCAATCTTGTAATCCCACATCATTTTATTACCTTGCAATGAAACTCTGTATATATCATGGAATTCTAATACGAAATGTGTGTCTTACAAGAAAACAAATCAAAATCAGGTCATTAGATGTTGGAATTCTATAGTGGGAATCGAACCCCCAATCTTGTAATCCCACATTATTTTATTACCTTGCAATGAAACTCTGTATATATCATGGAATTCTAATACGAAATGTGTGTCTTACAAGAAAACAAATAAAATCAGGTCATTAGATGTTGGAATTCTATAGTGGGAATCGAACCCCCAATCTTGTAATCCCACATTATTTTATTACCTTGCAATGAAACTCTGTACATATCATGGAATTCTAATACGAAATGTGTGTCTTACAAGAAAACAAATAAAATCAGGTCATTAGATGTTGGAATTCTATAGTGGGAATCGAACCCCCAATCTTGTAATCCCACATCATTTTATTTAAATGTTCCAAAATTAATATTTATATTATTTGTTTAATTTTCTCAAATGACTTAAAAAATCGTTTGTCTTTTTTATTAACTTATATATTTATTGGTTTACCAGTCGGAATGATATGTTTGATCCATGTTCCCATCTGTTGCTGATGCAAAACTCACCTGAAAAAGATAACATAAATTAGTCTTATTTTTAAAGTATATTATTGCATGTTATTAAAATTTAATTTTAATAAAATTGGATTTAAAAAGTCCATAACTAATTTAATTCTTAATTTCTCGTAGTTCGTTTTCTGTTATATTATACCAAGATCATCATTACATAATAACTTTGAGAGGAGATCGTTGACCGTAGATGATGCAAGGTAGGGATTGTCGGGGTTCGGTCACTGCTACTTAATAAAACTACATTTTATCATAAAAATGGTTTTATTGTGCCGACGTTTCGGCTTGAACTTCAAGCCTTCATCAGGGCTGTAAAAAACAATTACATAATAACTTTTATGCCTTCCAGTAATTGCATTTATTATTTAAAGAAAATATCAAATACATCATTCGCAAGTGCCCTTTGTGTCCAGTGATCTTAGAAACTTAGCAAACTAAAGTAGTTTTCTCACTAAATGAAATAAACTAAGGAAAATAATTGTCTTTAAATGTTGTCATAATAATAACATTCCAGAGTGGATGTTTAATATATGAAATGCAATGTAATAATAATTATAATAATAGTATTTAATTGTTCTTGACACAAGTCCCATACAAAGGAGTATAAGTTGACATAATAATATATATTACATATTACAAAAATTAAAGGATTATTCTAAATAATGACTAACTGAATTTATTTACTTATTATTAAAAACAAAAAAATCAATTATTTTCTAAAATCATATTTCTCATACACTCTAATGCTAGAATATAAATTGCTTAGAAGAGTATTTATTGATTTAATATAAATTGCCTTAGGTTTGAGCTATGTACGGAAAAACAATATAATTAGCGCGGTTCCTCCCTCCCCCATAGGGAGGAACCCCGCTTATAGGGTTGATACAATGAAACAATCCGGAAGTGCCGACTAGAAAATTTCGCGTTTCAGAACCCCTAGAGACCGAAAATAACGGTGGTTCAAATTTGTATATATATATATATATATATATATATATATATATATATATATATGTATATATTTATTTATATATATATATATATATATATATATATATATATATATATATATATATATATATATATATATACGCTCTCTAGATAGAAGACGAATGGTCCGATTTTGATGAAATTTGGTACAAAAATCCTTCGTCCAATTTGAAAGGTCAAGTTCGTTAACCAGCAAAATCCGCCTACTGGAAGATGGCGTTTGGGGCGAAATTCGCGCAAAAAAAATCGTAACGCTTACGTTTTTGAGTTCATAAGCTTCTAAGTACTCGTTTTATAGGCTTCTTTGGCAAGGAAAACGAATGAAACCATTTTCAAGGCGATAGCTTTAACCGTTTTCGAGAAAATTGGAAAAATATTTGTTGAATACCGTTTTTGGTTTGGGTACTTAGAATCATGGGATTCAGTTGAAACATTTTCTGCATGTTCTACTTTCATCAAAACTAATATCTTGAAATTTTGGTTACGTTTGGAGTTAAGGAAGGGTTAGAATAAAATATTTTATTAACAGACATAAAAAGTTTTAGTAACTTTGTTTACTTTCCTTAAGATCTCGAAAAAGGTTGAAAATCTTGGTAAACGGAAGAATACCATTAGAAAGCTTATTAAATGCTCTAAAAAAAAGGTTCTAATGAAAGTTTTGATTAGGCGATGTCAATCGGAGAAATAAGAGCTTAAAACTTTAAAGTAATTGATTTCGCTTATTCGAACTGTTCTTTTTGTCTGTTTTTTATTCCTTGCAATTTTTTAATTGCTTATTGTTGGATAATGTATTTGAAAATAAAACAGGTTAAGAAAAATAAGAAAAACAATTTAATGTTAGAGATATGGATTTCCAAGATTCCAAGACCTTGTCACTAGCGGGTTTGTTTCTAGTGTAGCGGACCCTTCCAGGTAAGCTTGTAAATCATGACCTTTTAAGACTTTACTACTCACAGGAATGGCGTTAGTGACCTTAAGGGTTGACACGCCATTATAATAATTAATTTAAAAAAAAAAGACTGGTGGAACCAAAATAATAACTGCTTCTATTTTAATCTTTCCAAATTAGACTAGGGATATGAACGGAACCGCGCTAAGATGATGCAGTCCTGCGAGACGGACTTTTTTTGAGATTGCTTCCTGTTTCATTGTTTTGAGTAAGTGTCAGAAGAGAGACTGGGCTGAAAATTTACTAATTGTGGGAGCTGATTTGTATGTTTGTTATGGGACTTTTTATATAGAAGTGTAATAGATCTTTGGGTTCATTTTTATTACACAAAAGACAATTATATTCGGTTGTTAAATTTGTGGTATAGTTTCTGAAAAGAAAGTAAAAATATATGTCATTTAGAATTCCAATTAACATACATCTAACATTCAAACACAATACGCCATGAATATTTGAAAGTTTCGGGCACATATTTCGTGAGCAAGTAGCAGAGAATGCGCAGACACAAAGGACCCCTCGAACAATTCCACTAGCAACAATAGGGTTACGAAGCAGGCTACGCTTTTTTTGGTATTCTACATAACAAGTGGGTTTCTCTAATGGGCCAACCCAGACTATTTTTTTTTTTACTTTCGGCTGGGTTAGTGTCAAGACAATATCGTCATAATGTTCGACCAGGTTAAAGGGCAAGTCCGACTATCTCTGGACAGACTGAGGTATGCAGCTACCAGAATATATTCACTTACACTGCTTCTAGAATATATTTACATATACCCTATGAGAGTAATGAGAGTAACAGATTGACCAAAAGAACTGGAGGCTTCAAATTTTGCAGGATGATAGACGATAGGGTGTAATTAAAGGCTAAAATCGAAAATTCCTGAAAAGTTGTGTTTGACTCCGCTCCGACGGTTGGAGAAGGGTGTCTGTTTTTTACTTGTTGTTCGTTCGGAAACCCATCATTCCTTCCAAAGCTCATCATGGTTGGTTATCAAAAGAATTGCTCCGGTAAGGAGAACCTAAAAATAAAGAAAATACAGAAAAGTCGAGTTAGTTTCCCCCGGACTTTTCGAATACACGCAAAAATATCTGACAAACAGCTCGACGTACTTGCAAACGTCACGTCCTTTCGGCAGTTACCTTCGCATGACTAATGAATTAGTCAGTCTGCCGTAAGTTTTTAAAACAATCGGAAGCATATTAGTTGCAACAGAAAATTAATATTGATATATGAACATGTTGTGTTACAATTTTATTTTCTTGTGTCATTTATATAGTGTACAATCTGCCATGAGGGCCAACTTCGAACATTTTTGTTGCCTAACGTTTACAATATCCTCGTTGAAACGGAACATTTAAAGTCCAATGTAAAGGTTGCGTTCAATTCAAATCTCAAAGCAGAGACTGCACAGTCGGTCGGAACTAGACGGAACTAGCAGAGATACCATAAGTTAATAAACCTCAAGGCAAGGACTGCACAGTTTGGCCTCAAGGTTTGGAATGAACGAAAGTAGCACAGATACGAGAAGTTAATAAACCTCAAGGCAAAGACTGCACAGTTTGGCCTCAAGGTTTGGAATGAACGAAAGTAGCACAGATACGAGAAGTTAATAAACCTCAAGGACAAGACTGCACAGTTTGGCCTCAAGGTTTGGACTGAACGGATCTAGCACACACGCGATAAGTTAATAAACCTCAAAGCAGGAACTGCACAGTGCAGTTATAGTAGACCCACTGAATGTGAAGCAAATATCCTCTTGTCCATACACATCAGGCCTGGTCTGTACAGTCTCGGCCTCGTTGGTCTGTAGTTTATCTATTGGTTTCATCATTCTACTTCGATGGACTGTACAGTTCAAAACTTGCATCAAGGCTGTCTCATACACATTGAGGAATATCTCAAGATTTGGACTGCACAGTCTAGTTATAGTAGACCCACTGAATGTGAATCGAATAACCTCTTGTCTACACACATCACGCCCGGCCTGTACAGTCCCGGCCTTATTGGCATGCACAGTCATTCTATTGGTTTTATCAATCTACTCCGATGGACTGTACAGTTCAACACTGGTATCCAGGCTGTCTCATACACGTTGTGGAATTACTCAATGGATGGACTGTGCAGTCCAAATCATGAGATATTTCTAACCGTGTTGAGGCATGCTGTCAGACAGGAGTAGCCATATCTACCCAGCAGGTAGCCTAACCTCTTGCAATATCCTCTTTGGAATGTAGTACCTTACTTCACACGAGAGCCAGCAGAGAGGTTTTTTTTTTATCTCTCATTCTCCCAACCTCGACCTGCCACACTTTTTTACCTTTCCCCAGACACTATTCCATTTTAGTTAGCCATTGTTTCTTCTGGACCTATCTCTCCTTCTTCCTACCTTTTTCTATTTATACATCCTCTATTGGGAGGGAGTCCTATTAATAGGACAAGAGCATCAAATTATAGGGACGAAGCGTTAAACTGCAGCCTATTGGTTGTCTCCTTTTGAAATATTACTTTCAATATTCATTAGGTAACGGGACCCTTAATTTGAGCTCTTTTTTTTTCTCCCCATTTTTTATGACCTTTCTTTAATTTATTCTATATTGATTTCGTTTGGTTTATAGTCCTTTATGTGCTCGAGATGATTAATGTTTGATCATTAAACAATGATTTATTCTCATTTGCTGAATTTAAGGTTTTCAACGAGCCGAGGGTTAATTGAACTCATCATATGTACCCATCTTTCAGTTAGATGTTTTTATTGAACAGAAAGCCCTCTCAGTATTTAGCAACTTCTGCTCTTCTGGAGTCAAACTCTGAGAGACCATGTCAACCGAACATGACATGTTCATCTTCTCTTAGACATAACTTGCCATGTTGATCACCTACTTAAACCAAACTTTTTGAAACATGGTCAGTTAACTGTTAACTTTGGTCTATCTCTACACCCGCGGCACTAAGTGATTTGAAACGCGGAACAGCCCTGATAGCAGATGGCAAGATCGGTAGCTCAATACTTCCTTCTTGCAAGAATAACAATCATCGTAATGATTGGCTGGTTGCCTCCAAACCAACAACAAGACTCAAAGATTTTTTTACCAGATTTCCAAAGTCTCAATGCCATCCAAACATGTGCGACAAACATTATTGAAAGCCCATGCTTTATCTTGGTAGCCAAGTTTCACTCCAAAATAAGCAAAGTACACATTTTACGCAAACATAGTAATATTTTGTCGCCGTTTTGCAGCCAAATAACTCTCGCATATATTACAAAACACGCCTGGACTGTTGACACACTCGTGCCGTGTTGTACTCATCTCAAATTTGACTAAATTATGAGAGTAAATAGGGAAAATATTAACTAAATTTATACCTTATCAAATACTCACTTGACTACCTCCTCTGTGAATCACATACACCTGTGTGAATCAAATACTTCTAACATAGGAAGGTACTTAAAAACAGGGCTGCCAACATAAATTGGGCTTCTCCTTCTAATTGTGTAGCACAAAAACATAGCGTGATAGAAATATAACTGTAAAAGATTTGAACTCAGCATACATCAGAAAAATACATCACAAATCAAGCATAGAATTCCATGCAGCATCGTAATATTACAATTATATATATCATATAATTATATGTAGAATGATATATTTTAAAGGGCTTTGAACCTATTAGTTGTTAATCAATAAAGCCCAAACTACCAGCACTACCATGGTATTACGATCCACTTTGTGTGGGGTGTTAAGTTATCTAAGCTACTTGATATGACCACTTGTGGCGTGGAGAAGCCCTTGTGGTGTTCATAAACCCCCATTATGAACGTAATATGACCGGTGTGATCATGATACCCGGAAGAGGTTTAGTGACGTACATATTATATACATGTACATGACACGTACAGTGTAATAGGAATATTCATTACCAGAAGCTTCTGTTTCAGACGGAAAAGTTCAATTCCGCATGCGCGAAATTTTAAGGAAAATATTCCCGACGGTTCCACAAACCGTGCGAACTCTCATTTCCAGGAGCTTCACGATAGGTGAAACATTATAAAAACTAATTATACCTCGTTTAAGACTAGGGAAGGTTTTGAGAGGTCAGGCAAAGGAAATAGTGTGAAATATTTATCAATACTTAGCCAAAGCTAAGACTAAAAACTTTTTAAACGGAAGAATTTTCTCAACGAGCCGTGAGATGAGAAAATTCGTGCCACCGGTGGAACTCGAACCTACCATCTCCCGCATGAAAATCCAAGGCGTGAGCCACTAGACCACTGGGAGACCCTCTGATTGTATTCTTAGCCGAAACCAAGGTATTCTTTTGACCTCTTATGGCAAGTCATGAAAAAATTATTCATTTGAATGCATACTCTTTACTCGGAAGGAATATTTCTAAAAAGCTTAGAAATTAATAAGACCCAGTAATTCTTAAGCTTAGGTAACCAGGAGCTAAATCCTATATCTCCAACCCAAGAAGCCAAATGATACCCATCTTGATTTGCCCCCCTGGTAGTTTGGGGGAAAATCAATAGTGGACCCTGAGGGAAAAGGTACCCCGTACCTGAAGGAGGCGCCCGACCCTCACTTTGCACCCCATTTCACTCAACCTCCTTTCGGCTATACTTCAATAAAGGCGGTCCCTTTCATCTGTTAGGGCCTTCAGACGAGTCCAGCGACAGAGAGGAGAGATTCCTACAAATATTTCTTTTGACCGGGCCAGAAGAAGATGAACTACAAACAGGTCAAAATATTTTGAGATCTCCAAACAAATCAAGAAATCAGTGTCGGGGAGTTGATCACTGGCCGTTCAAGCGAAAGACGTAAGTTCTGACTCGGAGCAGGTATACGAGACATCAGCGCGTTTAGTTTTGCTGATATCTTGTATGATTTTAAAACCTGCAAATAGCTACTCATTATTTTGTCTCAGTAATTAACTGCTCGGATAAAAGCTCATGGTTTGTGATAGGTTTCCATCAATATATAATACAAACGGCAATATATATTATAACCTTGTTTTCCTCATCCCCAAGTACTGGCCTCACCCGACGTTGGTTAACTTGGGCGATCCAACAACTCAACGATGTGCAGGGCGATGTTTTTCGAGGCGGTTTACCCTTTCAAGTACTAATCACGTCGGACGTTCCTTACTTTCGGCGATTACACCAGGGGTTCGATTCCGACTGAAAGTTGTTGGTTTTCGTTCGTATATAACTAGCTCTAAAGACTTAAAATGGCCACATGGCGTATGTACAACTTCACACACCCATTCAGGTACTGGCCACGCCCGACTTGGCTTAACTTAGCTGATCTACGGGAACCGGTGCATTCAACGGGGCTATGGCCGTTGGCAAGTTTCATTATTAAACACATCTTCATTAAGAAGTTATTATCCTAAGATGAAGATGTTGTAGGAAGTTAGTTACGGATTCATTCAATCGTCAAATATATTTTTATTTTCAAGCCACACAGTGACATTTTTGGAAAAAATGAGTTAGATACAGGAATGGGTTGTGAACACAATAATCTTATGGGCGGTAAAGAGATCCTAGTGATTTTCTTGACAGTTGCTGCCACCTAGCTAGTGTTATCTTGAATATTGCCACTTTTGGAATATAAGTCCAGAAAAAAACGTGTGGATTCTCCAATTCTTTTGCATATTATTCATAAACCGGATGACTTATCTGCTATGTATCATCGATAATAACTAAGGACCTTAGAATTCGTCTAGTGCGATCGGAACTGTAAAAATCTGGTTTTTGCTATTACCACGTATGTTCAAATTTTATTCCATTTTCCTCAAAACATTGAGTTTGTTGCCTTAACTTCTGGGGTCCTCATTTCTGTTAGGAAATCTTCAAATTTTCGGTATAGGCGGAAGGTCAAAAAATAATAACTTTACTAAACAGTTTTATAAACGTTATTTTCCTATAGGTGTTTCGCAAACTTTATTTTTTACCATATCGGACTCTTTCAGACCAAGTTTCTTCCTCATGTTGAGGCTGTAAGTTATTTTATAATATGTTTCCCTTAAGAAGCACCAAACTGGTGCGAAACATGTAGGTAAAATAAAGTTTGTAATACTCTTTAGTGGGGGCGAGGTTAGCTCAGTGGTAGAGCACTGGGCTAATAAGTTGGAGGACCTGAGTTCAAATCCCAAGCAAGCACTAAAGATTTTTTCTTCTAGTGTCTTCGTTCATAGGTTAGATTCGGCCTCCCTGACCGTCACTAGGCCAACCCAGCCTTTATTAATTTAATAAAATGGGTATCTTGGATGCTAATGACTCTTAGCAGTCTAAGCAGCCAAGGGGAAAATCAGGCGACCGGAGCATAGTACTGACCACACTATCTCCCTAGTGTGCCGTATGGTCATGAATCAGATACCTCTATAGTATCTGCCCCTCAGGGCCCTCGTGGCCTGTTACGGGACTGATTATTAACACTCTTTAGTGATGTAGTTATTTAATCAACTTCAGTTTAAAACGAAAATTCGAATTTTGAAGTAAATGTTATTGGCCAATTTTCATTCTTTAAGACCAACATTGGTCGCTGCGATTCTATTGAGATTCGAACCCGTATCGAATGTTTAGTACGTTTAAATTTTATTCCTCAGTCTGTAGGTTTAATAAAAATATGAAAAAAAAAACAAAAAAAACAAATAACAGATATAACACTTGATTGATTGCCTTACGGAGATATTGTGAGTTTGAAGGAAGAGATATAAATATTGTGAGAGTAAGATATATGACCAGTTGACAGTTCGTGATGCCCGTGGGCTGGCAGGACAATACCGAAACGATATTGGATCATGTCAACGACGACATCTGTCAGAACTCGTGTCAATCTGAAGATATTGACCCTTTGTGGTTTCAACTAGACATATAGTAACACTTTCAATTTCCCCAAAACCTCATGTCAGGCATGTCATGTAGTTTCCATTTGGTAAGATATATAAATACATACACACACACACATATATATATATATATATATGTGTGTGTGTCCTATCGCGCCAAGCTACACCCACTTTCAGCCTATGACACTCCCCGTAACAAGATCTACCAAGTTACGTCAAAATCGGTCAAACTGTGTGAATTTGAAGGAATTCGTAAAGCACTACAGACTGCGAGTAGATAGCTCTTATCAAAGAAAGGCCAGCACTTCTTAGTTAGACAGTGGCTGTTGAAATAAAATTGAAATAAACTGCATTACATGATTTTATAATGATGTAAAGTCATCAATGAGATTGAGTTATTCTAATAATCAAAAACATCAAAAAATAAATTGTTAGACATTATTCAGAATGGCCGAAGTAATTCGTGAAGCAGCCAACAGAGGCCAGCACCACAGCCTGAACGTGTAATGAACGGATTTAGTTTACTTTATCAACGTATTGTTCTCTTTAGATGGCCACAAAGAGTACAGAGTTTCGTTGAAATATAACAAAAACTACGGTAGGTTTTGGGTCCGGGATAAACCCCCCTCACGGTGGTCCGATTTTGGTGGTTAACGAACTCGTTCAATCGTTTGCCAAGTGAACGCTGTATATCAAGTTTCATAACGAAAAAAACGAATACCCTGCCGGCTATCCCCCCCCCTCCGAAATTTTGTTTTGTTGAACATTTCATGTAAAAAACCCCCCGATGACAACGAAAAATGTCTTCTACATTTAACCTGGTCTACTGGGTGTCCAGAGGACCTTAAAACCCACCATCTTACACAAAAATATTTAAAATTTTCCCTACACACCAAATGCCTAGGTGCTCCCAGCCCCCCCCCCCCCCCGATATTATTTTCTATATAGGCTTGTGGAGGAAAGCGCTAAAATGTACCCCTAATGCTAAGTATTTCTTTTCCACAAAATGATATCCAATCAAGCTGTCCTAAAACAAATATACAACTCATGACTTCATGAATACCGCCGACATCCAGGGTGCAGCGAGGAATTTTCCCAAAGAGCCGTGGGATGAGAAAATTCCTGCCGCCGGTGGGAATCGAACCCACCTTTTCCTGCTTATGAATCCAAGGCGCAACTAGACCACGGGGAGACCCCTGCAGTTGAATTACACGCATGTTCTATCGTGCGCCTCCGAAGTCGCCATTTAAGAGAGAGAGAATACGCCGAGTTTTATTAGCCCCATAAAAAGTGTTTTTATGAGGGAAGATATTAAAGCTCCGAGGACCAATAGGATTGCATATTCCCCTTATTCACTCCTAGGCCTGCGAATATTAATTCCTGGAATCCATTATTCGAATGAATTGTTCCAACTGGGACTTCGAATAGGACAAATATAATTTATTCTCATATATCCGCATTCATGTTATAAAAATTCAGATTTAAATATCTTCCGCCTAATCCTTATGAAATATACGGTTTAATCTTATGCACCAAAGCGAATGAGTTAATGCTAGACATTTTCAATAGGATTACTGGAAAGTCGACCCAAATCCAAGGCGAGGTGATAGTTTTGGCCAAAACAAACATTTTTAAGCCCATATCGAGTTATCCAAAAGTTACCCATTTCCAAGATATTTAATATTTTAGGTTTTTTTCCTTGGGAATATGCTACTCTAACTTTATTGACAAGAAAATGTGGAACAATTCGTTTAGAAAATTTGTACCTAAGAGTGAAGTAGGCATCCTACCCGGTGGTCTATTCGTATTGAAATCACTTTTCTCATTAGGACAGCAAGGAAATTCATTTTACCGAATGCACATTTTTAAAAAAAGTCCGATTCGCAGGAACTGCGTCATCTTAGCGCGGTTCCGTTCTTATCTTTAGTGTTTATGAAGGCATAGAATAGATACAGTTATTACTTTGTTTAGATCAATAGCGAAACACCTATCCAAATGAAATCTCAAACTAACCAGTCTTGAAAGGTCTTGATTTACAATCTTACCTGTATGGGTCAGCTATCCCATAAGTCGGGCAGAAAGGCCTCCGCACAGAGGCATTTGGAAAGCCTTGGGATCTCTCTCTTTGAACGCTACATTTTTAACAATATATTGATCTTCTTATTTTACTTAATCTGTTTTATTGTCAAATATATTATCCGACTATAAGCAATTTAAAAATAACAAGGAATAAAATAGACAAAAAGAACCATTCGAATAAACGAAATCAATTACTTTAAAGTTTTAAGCACTTATTTCTCCGATTGACGTAGCCTAATTAAAACTTTCTTTAGAACCTTTTTTGTAGAGCATTTAGTAAGCTTTCGAATGGTAACCTTCTGCTTCCCAAGATTGTCGAAAGTATACAAAGTTACCAAAACCTTTCTTGTCTGTTAATAAAATATTTTATTCTAACCCTTTCTTTACTCAAAACATAACCAAAATTTCAACATATTAGTGTTGATGAAATTCGAACATGCAGAAAATGTTTCAACTGAATCCCATAATTCTAAGTACCAAAATCAAAGACAAAAAGAACAGTTCCAATAAGCGAAATCAATTACTTTAAAAGTTTAAGGACTTATTTCTCCGATTGACATCGCCTAATCAAAACTTTCATTAGAATCATTTTTGTAGAGCTTTAGTAAGCTTTCTAATTGTAATCTTACGTTTCGCAAGATTCTCAACCTTTTTCGAAATATTAAGGAAAGTATACAAAGTTACCAAAATTTGTTATGTCTGTTAATAAAATAATTTATTCTAACCCTTCCTTAACTCCAAACGTAACAAAAATTTCAACATATTAGTTTTAATGAAAGTAGTACATGCAGAAAATGTTTCAACTGAATTCCATGATTCTAAGTACCCAAACCAAAAACGGTATTCAAAAACTATTTTTCCAATTTTCTCGAAAACGGTTAAAGCTATCGCCTTGAAAATGATTTCATTCGTTTCCCTAGCCCAAGAAGCATATAAAACGAGTACTTACAAGCCTACGAACTCAAAAACGTAAGCGTTACGATTTTTTTTGCGCGAATTTCGCTCCAAACGCCATCTTCCAGTGGGCGGATTCTGCTGGTTAACGAACTTGGCCTTTCAAATTGGAAGACGGATTTTTGTACCAAATCTCATCACAATCGGACCATTAGGGAAGCCAGAAATGAGCGAACAGACAAATATATATATATATATATATATATATATATATATATGTATATAAATTTGAACCACCGTTATTTTCGGTCTCTATGGGTTCTGAAACGCGAAATTTTCTAGTCGGCACTTCCGGAATGTTTCATTGTATCAACCTTATAAGCGGGGGTCCTCCCTATGGGGAAGGGAGGAACCGCGCTAAAAGGCAATTACCTTTTGTAGATTTTGAGAAGTGAAGGTTTAATGACCCCGACCATAGGTGCCGCCACAAATACAGAGAAGAAAATATCATTAAATACTAAATCTTCCGCCAAAAATTCAGAAAATATTTTTAGAGGTGCCATGTTTTCTAGACTTCCCCAATTAGTTTTTTACACTTTTACACTTATCCATGGCCATCTAAAAGTTGACGTGGACTTCCTCGATTACCTAGGCATTTATTGTTGAAGAAGGCTGCCAAATAGCATGCCGAAAGGTTCAAAATATAGAATTTCTTGAAACCCCAAAGGTTTTTACGGGTCTTTTTACTTTAGGTACACCAGATACGTTTTCATGTTATTAGTGATTTATCATACTGTAAGTTAATAACATATGTCTATTTTAAAGGGAAGAAAGTAAAACAAAGAGATTATATACAAAAACAACAACATTTATTTCTAATGTAAGTATTACCTTCCAGAAATGGTAACAAATTTCAATTTGGGGGCCAATAAGACTTAATAGATTTTAAAATTGCCTCAAAAAGGTCCTTTTTTTCGTACCTCCTCTTTCACACGAATAGCCTTCTTCAAATAACCAATTCTATTAGGTTCTATAACCATCAATAAAGATCATATCACTAGGCAACTGAAATCGGTAATAACATGAAAAACTGGAGTACCTCAAGTAAAAAAGACCCGGTTTTACCTCCTCGGTTTTCTCTTAGCCGAATCCCAATCATTCTTTGTTTTCTTATCACATCAACGGCTAACTGAGTTTTTAATTTCACTTTTCTCTGTGTTACATGAGAAATTAACTTGTCTAATATCTATGTTATCATCTACTATCAAAAAAAAAAAAAAAAAAAAAAAAAAAAAAGATCAGTCCCCTAACAGGCCACGAAGGCCCAGAGGGGCAGATACTGTAGAGGTATCTGATTCATGACCTCACGGCACATTACGGAGATAGTATGGTCAGTTCTATGCTCCGGCCGCCTGATTTTCCCCTTGCGGCTTCGACTGCTGGAGTCATTAGCACCAAGGTACCCATTAATAAATTAATTAAAGGCTGGGTTGGCCTAGGGACGGTCAGGGAGGCCGAATTCAACCCATGAGCGAAGACACTTGAAGAAAAAATCTTAAGTGCTTGCTCGGGATTTGAACTCAGGCCTCCAGCATATGAGTCCAGTGCTCTACCACTGAGCTAACCTCGCACCCATGTTATCACCTACTATATATTTGTTAAATACCACTCACTGACTCACTCACTCACTCACTGACCTATCATCGCCCAGCCCAAACCACTTGACAGAAAAACTTGAAAATTTGCATGGACACTCCCTTCAGCATGTAAACACTCGCTAAGAAAGGATTTATTTTTATATTCGAATTTTTAAGCATTTTTAGAGGGGGTTAATGTTTAAGTTGGTTAGAACATGTACGCCTAGGCAGCATGCGTTGCTAGGACGATAACAGAACAGCTATTACCGTACTGTATCTATTTCATAGTATTGATTTTAATGGAGGTTAATTTCAACTATGATGGCAGACCTTGAATTACTAGAAATAAACTGTGATTTTGTCCCTCATAGAGTTTACGGCTATATGATGGTCCATCCGAGGTAATAATATCCCGAATCCTTAAAATCCTGTTGCTGGTAATCTATAGGTAACGGATTATCTCTAGGTTATCTGTTTCTTGACACTGGTCCGGAGCACCACAGTGTTTGTTTACTCTTTCAATTGATGAATAACATATAGTATGACGGGAACAGTGCTTTAATAAACTGCACAAAATGAAATACGTAGTAGCGTTAATTTTGATGTTACATTATTTAACGTAATAAAATCTAGGCGCACGGTAGTGTGCCAGGCCAAGTTCCGGCCTAAGCATACTGTGTGTATATTACAGGCGGTCTTAGAGCCGATTTTTAGTCTCTCATAACTTTCAACCAGGTAAAGATAAAGTTATGAAATTTTACACAGGTATTATACTACTAGATGTGAGTAAAACTGGAAATTTTCATAATTCTACATCGAATAGTTTCTGAGATATAAGCGATCGAAAATCGGGATTTATAGGACTCACTCACTCATTCACTCACTCACTCACTCACTGACTCATCAAAATTATTAGGCACTTCCCATGATGCTAGAGACTTGAAATTTTGCATGAAGATAGATATGAAGACGTTATTAAAGGAAAAAATCGCGAAAAGTTGTGTTTGACTCCGCTTCCGGGGCGGGGGCGTGCCAGTTTTGTACTTCCTTCGGAAACCCATCATTCCGTCCGAAACCCATGATGTGGAGTATCAAATGAATTGTCTCGGTATGAAGAACCTATATCTGATGTTTTAAGAAACAATTAGACGCATATAGGCTCGGTAAAAATCTTATTCCAGCTGTCTGTCTGTATGTTTGTTCCTCTTACAAATCCGTACCGTTTGACCGATTTTGACCAAACTTGGGACACAGATGGGTCTTGATACGGGGAGAATCATAGGCTAGGTTAAATTGTCTATCAGCTGTCTGTCTGTCTGTTTGTTTATTATACAAACACACACCGTTTGACCGATTTTGACAAAATTTGACACATATGTCGGTCTTTATCCGGGTAGTGTCATAGGCTAGTCAAAATCGTCTATCATCTGTCTGTCTGCATGTTTGTTCCTTACACAAATTCACAACATTTGACCGATTTTGACCAAACTTGGCACAAAGGTAAGCCTTGGTCCGGGGAATGCACTAGGCTAGGTAAAAAAGGTCTTTCAGCTGTCTGTCTGTATGTTTATTCCTTATACAAATTCACACCGTTTGGCCTATTTTGACCAAACTTGGCAAGCACGTAGGTCTTGATACGGGAGAGACATATTACCTATGACGTTTTCTACTTTTGGTTCCATCGGAAAGCCATCAATCCTTCTGAAACCCATCATGTGGGGTATCAAATGAATCGTCTTGGTAAGGAGAACCTATATTTGATGTTTCAAAAAACATTTCGACGCATCTTAACAAAAACAGTTGTGACTTCTTTCTTAAATGTAGTAAATAAAGTCGTAGGGGTTCACTGCACAATATACGTACTTCATAGCAGATAATAAGTTTTTCAAATCGAGCCATCTAAATTACAAAGTTTAGGATCACAAACCCAAAATGTATCGTCTTTGTTCTTATATTTTTCTTGAAGGCCTTCTGCACTTTCCCTATTGTAATCTTTATCCTCGGGATAAGGTTCCTGTGTTTTACAGTGTAATAGTTTAGTTAAGAGAGCAATCAATTTGTCCTCTAGAGTAATGTCATCTGGAAGAGCTTCTAACTTTTCTAGTCTAGTGATTAGATGTATGTATTGGTAAATAAATAAATAAATGTGAAATAGAGGCCAAGTTCCTGCCCCCACAAAGAAACACTCCCTTCCTCAAAAATATCCCCTCCTAACCCCCCCCCCCCCAAAACGCCAACCATTCTACACTCCAAAAAAGTAGTATGTGTTGGTGCATTAAATGTACCATATTTTCAACCAAAAATATTTGCCAATACAAGAGATGATACAAGAAAGAAATGTCCAAGTTCATTACTTGGAAGACCTCATAGTTACTTACTAAGAACAGTAAAGACACTTCAACTGACCTTTAAAAACAACAATAAAAATACTTATATCCAGTTACTATAATATCACTTTCCTCAACCACGTATATTCTTAAACTTGGCAATGTTTAGTTTTTCTCTAAAGATAATTTCGGCACAAAAAAAAACATTGCCAAGTTTAAGAATATACGTGGTTGAGGAAAGTGATATTATAGTAACTGGATATAAGTATTTTTATTGTTGTTTTTAAAGGTCAGTTGAAGTGTCTTTACTGTTCTTAGTAAGTAACTATGAGGTCTTCCAAGTAATGAACTTGGACATTTCTTTCTTGCATCATCTCTTGTATTGGCAAATATTTTTGGTTGAAAATATGGTACATTTAATGCACCAACTCATACTACTTTTTTGGAGTGTAGAATGGTTGGCGTTTTGGGGGGGGGGGGGTTTAGGAGGGGATATTTTTAAGGAAGGGAGTGTTTCTTTGTGGGGGCAGGAACTTGGCCTCTATTTCACATTTATGTTTTTTTGGGGATAACTACTTATCTGCCGTGACGAAGCAAGGGTATTCAGCTAGTTTGTAATACATTTTCCAATCTTGAAGGCGTCTTATTAGAAATTCCGGGGGCAATAGAACCAAAGAAGATCCTTCAATGGCTAATTTCTCTTTTTATTCAATTCCTTTTTTTTTTTACTTTATATATATATATATATATATATATATATATATATATATATATATATATATTATTTATTTAAAGAAATATTACAGTCTTCAGTATAAGTATTATGTAATTTGATATAATTATATGTAGCTTGACCACGCCTCCGGTGCCACCACTTGTCAACCGAATGCCTTCCTTGTTACCTGGAGTTACCTTGCGCCAACCAACCACATCCTGCACAAGCAAAGAGGATTGGAGGCGAATGAGGCGTGGCCTGTGATTTCATGAGGAGAGAAAATATCCATCGATATCACTCTCAATTATCATAATTACATTTACACCGATTTTTGATCACTCCACGACACTTTAATGCCTAAGTAGATCCCGGGGCCACTTCCTATTTAGACGTTTTGGTAGAGAGGAAGGATGATTGGTGGTGGATAAGGATTGGGCTGAAGGATTAGGATGATTGATTAATATACTATGGAAAGATGAGAAGCGGATAGGGATTATATCTTGGACAAAAGGGATATTTAGGTCATTATGGAGGGTGCGATTCGAGACATAATAAGGAGCATTGACTATTGTACGCAGGGCTTTGGATTGAAATGTTTGGATTCGGTGGATGTTGGAATGCTTGGCTGTTTCCCAGAGTTCTATTCCGTAAGCCCATATAGGTTTTATTAACGAGTTGTAGACAGTTAGTTTGTTATGTACGGTTAAGTGCGATGTTTGATTTAGTAGTCTGTATAGCAGTCCGAATCGTCGATTGAGTTCTTGCCGTTTTTGTTTAATGTGTGCGTTCCAAGTTAATCATTATTCAATTCCCAATAATAAAAAAAAAAAAAAAAAAAAAAAAAAAAACTCCCCTCGGTGCGTTAAAAAGGCATACAAATGATGCCAAGAGTTTATTCTGAGAGTAGACAGCAGTCTAAGTAGATAGGAGAGTAGACAGCAGTCTAAGTAGATAGGGGAGAGAATGGAGTGGCTATCGAATTTTAGGGCCATTTATCTCCATCGAATCAGCAGGCAATGATAGTCTGAGGGCTCTCCTCTACCTTCAGTCTTAAACTCTATCTAGGCATTGATAAATACATACATTATATCAGAATAAATCAGTTGTATTTTTTTTTTTTTTTTTAATTTATTATACGTGCTCCGACTGCAAAGGTCATTAGCAACTCTTTTTTTCTCCAAAAAGAAAATTCTGAGGTCAAGTTTAATTAAAACACCTTTCAATGATCAACACTTCAGACCATAAATATGTCATTTATTTATATCAACACAATAACGTTTCTGCTCAAATTTAAAGTTTTAGTAGAAAAATAATGAAAGTGATAACCTCAACATAAATCCTATTATACCATCATTTATATATATATACATATAATAATATTCTAACGAATCGCTGCCTGTACATGGAAGATATATGGGGAAAAATACTATTGGGGGCCTTTATCAACGCAATAGTACCATAAACAACGATTTTTATAATTTTTGTCTATTTGTCTGCTGTATGTCAGACACTCTATACACACTAGGGTTTAACAATCCCTAAGGGGTCAGCTTAGTGGCTCTGTCATGTTTTAGCAATCCTAGCAGCCTGAATGCTTCATCCCCCATGGTTATACGCCTAATATCGTGCATAGAGAAGCATTAATGTATTATATTGTATGTATGTATATAATGTAGTGGATTTTTTTTTTTAATTACCCATACGACGGTGTTTATAATCCAAAATAAACCAAAAGTTGTGTCCAAAAATGCTCCCCTAAGTCACTATCCGCGCGGACGATGTCGCGGGCGCATATAGTATGATATATAATCATATTACTATATTATAACATTTGTCAAGAAGTATAAATTAAACCTTAAAATTACTATCATATAAAAAAAAAAAAAAAAAAATCAGTCCCGTAACAAGCCACGAGGGCCCTGAGGGGCAGATACTATAGAGGTATCTGATTCATGACCATACGGCACACTAGGGAGATAGTGTGGTCAGTACTATGCTCCGGCCGCCTGATTTTCCCCTTGGTTGCTTCGACTGCTAAAGTCATTAGCACCCAAGGTACCCATTATTAAATTAAATAGGCCGAATTCAACCCATGAACGAGGACACTAGAAGAAAAAATCTTTAGTCCTTGCTCGGGATCCGAACTCAGGCCTCCAGCTTATTAGTCCAGTGCTCTACCACTGAGCTAACCTCGCACCCAAATTTCTGGCGCCGGTGGGGATCGAACCCACCATCTCTCGCTTATGAATCTAGCGCGCTAGCCACTAGACCACGGGAGACCCACTATCATATATATTATTATTATTAATTTAGATTCGGTATAAATTCCTCCTCGTCATAGTACAATATTTCGCCGGATTCCTCTCCGACTTCTTCAGGCTATCCGTCCTTGATTGGCGGAAGAACCGTTGGAAAAAGAATCCGGAATCGTCAAAAAATTGTCTTTGCTTTTTTTATTTATTTATTTTATTTTATTTTTTATTTTTTATAGAAAAACCACTTAAGTCGTTGTTACGTTATAAGGGGAAATTGAAGATCCATAGACCTCAATGTCTAGGATAATGTTATACTCGGATCAAAATAGTGCATATCACTTGAATCACATCTCTTTTGATCTTATATTTGTGTGTTGTGATCTTATAGTTGTATTCCATTATTTATCTACTATATATTTTTCAAATATTGATATTCAAATTTTTAAGTATTTTTAGAGGGTTTTTATTAGTTGGTTAGAGCAGGCAGGCCTAGGCACCATGTGTTGCTAGCACGATAAGAGTTGAGCATTTACCGTGCTGTATCTATTTCATAATATTATTTTTATTTGTGGTTCACTTCAGCTATGATGGCAGACCTTGAATTACTAGAAATAAACTGTGATTTTGTCCCTCATAGAGTTTACGCTATACCTGGTGATGGTCCATCCGAGGTAATAATATCCCGAACCCTTGCAGAGCCTCCTCTCCCATCAGCATTCCCAGTCAGAGCACTTCTTGGTAATGCTAACAAATATAATGGGTGTTTCCGAATGACATCTTGGAAACATGATTTTTTAAATTTTAACGTACATTTATTATTAACAAAGAATTTTAACCTGTGCTGGTTAAACTGCTGTTACTGCTAACCTGTAGATAACGGGTTATCTCTAGGTTATCTGTTTGTTGGCACTGGTCCGGAGCGCCCCAATGTCAAGAAACATTATACTTTGATTCCTTATCAATTGATGAATTTTTTTTTTTTTTTTTTTTTTGCAATGAGGGGAAAACCTAAAAGGCCCTCAGGGGATTCGCCTCGTACAACTCCCCCAGTGTGTGTGGGACTCTCACCCACCAAAAACCCCTCATTTCTGGTATGATTCCCTCTTGGAACAGCTGCTATGGCCAATCTTCAATTTCAATTGATGAATAGCGTATAGTATGGCGTGCGTATAGGAAACTGCACAAAATTATGTAGTAGTGTTATTTTTGATGATGCATTATTTAACGCACTAAAATACCTACTTATCTGCCAGGGCGCTTTTTTTTCCAGGGCACGTTATCTTTCTGTTGCCAATAAATGAATACACGTGATAGTCTAATCTAAAACCACATAAAATGAAGAGCAAAGTAAACCTGGAAGCCCTTACATCCATTGTGGAAAGCATTCCATTGTGGAGTGTTGGGTGTAGTGGTGTAAAGTAATACACTACACTCCAGAAGGCAGGGTCTGGAAACGGCTGATACATGGGACTACATTGTATTCAGTAGGTTGTACCTACCTCCAGGTATTCCTGTAGGATGGGTGCTTCTAAACAGGACAAAGGACTCTCCAGGATAAGATCGGAATCATGTCCTTGCAATCCAGGTTAAAGCTAGTCCTGGCTTGGGGCGTCTTTTTACGTGCGTATTAGTCTCTATGTTCCGGAGATGGGCTAGGAGATGTAACCGGGTTTTTTTTTCGGTTCGTTGGTTCCGTTCAGAGGATAAAGATGGTGAATGGATGTTTATGTAGGGAAAAGTTAAGAAAATGTTTTAGTTTTGGTATTGTGTTCCTTCTGTACAATAAGAACAAAATGTAGCCACAACAAATGGCAGCAGAGCAGATTTTGAATTAAAAAAAAAAATGTATTTCTAAATGTTTTACTTTACTTACCAGGGGAGTGCACGAAGTGCCCCTCACCGATTCAAACGAGAATTTTGCTATTTGTAGTACTTAACTAGAAAAAGGTCCTGTTAAAGCGAGAAAAACCACTTCTCAAGCATTCAGCTTAAGAAAAAGTGTTGAAAATTTACCTGGAATTCTAAAAATGTTGAAATAACCCGACATTTGCGTCCCTGGGCTTTCTGAAAAGAAGGAAGACTCCTTTTTCGAACCATATAAATGACTATTGTATTATCTTGGGAAATACTAGGGAGAAATGGTTTTCAAAATAAAAGTCAAATTTAAATGTTTTTGCATATAACGTCGCTTCCAGAACACGTAGAAACAACCCGATCAGACGAAAATATGTAACTTTAGAGCCTTCATGGGCCCTCAAAATTTGGTTTGAATCGGATAAATTTTCTTGGAAATATAGCCGAATTTTTAATCTTTAACAAAATTTTATGGGACCACCCTTAGGGAAATTTAATTTTTTTTTTTTTTTTTTTGGAATCTCCCCAAAATTTAAATAAAGGGGTTTAGTAATGAGCTAAAACCAAGTCTGACATCCATTTATAAATCAAAAATTGTTTTACATATTCGACTCTATAGAAGTCATTATTTTGCCAAAATATTCTATATACCTACCTTTAAAAAGATATCCATTATAAAAAAAAAAATTGTATTTTGAATTTCGCTAATGCTGGACCCATAAAATTTTGTTAAAGATTCAAATACTTGTCCATGTTTCAAAGAACATTTACCCGATTAAAACCAAATTTGGAGGGTCGATAAAGGTTCTAAAGCTTTTCTAAGTGTTCTGGAATCGACGTTATATGCAAAAACTTTTAAATTTGACTCTTATTTTGAGAAGCATTTCTCACTAGTACTTCCCGAGATAATACAATAGTCATTTATATAGTTCGAAAAAGGAGCCTTTCTTCTTTTCAAAAAGCCCAAAGACGTAAAAGTCGGTTTATTTCAAAGCCACATATTTCGAATTTCATGTAACCTACATTTTTAGCTTTCAAATTTTTAGAACTTCAGGTAAATTTTCAACATTTTTTCAGCTGAGATGTGCGTATTCTCACTTTAACAGGACCTTTTTCTAGTTAAGTACTCCACATACAAAAAGTCTCGTTTGAATCGGTGAGGGACACGTCCAGTACTCCCCTTTTTTGTGGTGTTACAATGTTTTATACTATGATAGATTCTTAATGAAATAAAAGTATAATCATATAAATAATCCTACTGGAAGAAATGAAAGTGCTAATAATCGGCAAACAATAGCGCATTAACTAAGCTAACCCTTTAATACAATATAAAGTATTTATTCAATTATGTACAATTAATTGTATGGAGTAATTGTGATACGGCCTACCGTTGGGGATAATGTTCTCCTGGACGAAACGCACAAAAAAAAAAGAAAATAATAGGAATCATGAAGAAAATTAAAAGAAAATAAAGACAAGAGTATAAAAAAAAAAATCCTTCCAGAGCGAAACGTGTGTGAGGGCTGGAGTTAATGGCCGACAGGTAGGAATGCTGAAGTATTAGTCACAGAGCTAGGTGGCCAAGGCACTAATGCTCCCATGGCATTAGTGTCCGGATATAGGCACTGTGACAGCCTTATTTACCTGAGCTGGTGGCCTTCTCACGTCTCAGGATAGGGCAACCACTGGCGTCACGCAGGGACGGGCACTGGGTCCAAGCGTTTTTTATTTCAATGGGCCGATCTGATTAAGTGAAGTGTTCATTAGACTTAGGCAGTGTCTTTTAATCTATTTTCTGTTACTGCTTTCTTGTATTTTTGCTTTATATTGATTTTAGAGCGAGTTCACAGGCTAGTTAAAACGTAGCAAAAATAATTTAAATAACAATAATATATGCAAGAGAACTGTCTAAGTACATTAATATTGAAACGATCGGGACAAAATAGTGCCAAGCAACATTTTTAATAAAACTTAACTGTTGATGGATTCCTTGGAAGAGTAAGGGCGAATCACGAATTCTGGATGTTGGGAAATCGAAGTTTACTCTATGGAATGGTGATTCATAAATCTGATTGAAAATGTATGCTCTTGAAATTCAATGTTTTAATTTTAATTTTTACGATTGATTTATGGGGTATCAAACTGCTCGAACAATGAATTTTTCATAGATGATGGTGCTATTCACTTTGACTTAAAACTGCGAGGGAACTAAAGGCGAACCAGAGAAACAAGGCGAAGCGTCGTGTTACCTACATCTTTCTGAAACAGAACAAAAAAATACATAAAAAAAAGATCAATTTTTCAGATTCGCCCTTACTCATCCAAGGTTCAGATATTATCTGGGACTATCAGTTGAAATGGTTAGGTTCAAAAATATTAAGTAGCACACAGAGCTTGTAATATTTTAGTAGCATTACACCATAGGCTGAAAATTCCACATAATATCCAACATATATCAGCTAGAGTTAAGTTTTGTTAAAAATGTTGCTTGGCACTATTTTGCCCCGACCCCTACAATTCTATCCCTTACTTCTTTTATAAATTCTTCTTTCTGTGTGATTGTACTAACGACCTAAAAAAATAGGTTGAAAATTCATTATTTTATATCTCGAGGCTGCAAAATAATATCGACATGGTTCTTTCACTAGTTCATTTGGTTTAGAGAGTAGATTAAAGGAATAATACAATTCTTAAACAATAATGGCTACCAGCCAACTTTGCTTCTCGCAATTAGTGCAATTTGAAAAGATACTGTGATCTAGACTCAATAGCTAAAGCATTTTTTTTCTTTCTTGGTTTCCCGTTTATTTTTTCTATTACAAAATAAAATCTATATATATAAAAATCACGTGTCTGTCTGTTTTTCTGTTTGTTTGTTCCTTATACAAATCCACACCGTTTGACCGATTTTGACCAAACTTGGAATAATGGTAGGTCTTGATACGAGAAATCTCCTAGGCTAGGTCAAAAAAATCTACCAGCTGTCTGTCTGTATGTTTGTCCCTTATACAAATCCACACCTTTCGTCCGATTTTGACTAAATTCGGTACACATGTAGATCTTAATCTGGGGAGTGTCGTAGGCTAAGTCAAAAACGTCTACCAGCTGTCTGTCTGTATGTTTTTCCCTTATACAAATCCACACCGTTTGACCAATTTTGATCAATCTTGGCACAGAGGTAGGTGTTGATCCGGGCAGTGTGGTAGGCTAAGTCAAGAACGTCTACCCACCTGTCTGTCTGTATGTTTGTTCCTTATACAAATCCACTCCGTTTGACTATATTTGACCAAACTTGGCACACATGTAGGTCTAGATGAGGGGAGTGTCATAGTCTAGGTTAACATCGTCTAGGACTTACAGTTCCGAGGTCACGGGTTCGACACTGAACCCGAAGAGTTGCAGATTTATGTTATTAGATTTTAATATTACATATTTGGTTTCTAATTTATTTGGGCTTTTCTAGATGCAGAAAGTAGGTGTAGCATGGCACACCGGGTAACAGCTAGTAAAAAAATAAAAATATGTAGCAAAAATAGGTGTTAATGGCAGAATATGGAAAAATATGGATTTTCGACAAAATATGTAATATAAAAACCTGTTTCAATGCTTTAAAATCAATTAAAAAGGGGATAATTTCATCAACAATTAGGATTTAAGAATCAGAAAAAAATATTTAAATACAATAACATCCGTTCCCTAGTAACTATCTAACGACGTTTAATAATTCTGTCCCTTACTCCTTTTAGAATTTCTTCTTTGTGAGTGATTGTACTAACAAGGTGAGTGAGAATAGAGTGGTTTGGTCACCGAGTGGTTGGCCAATTTTTTTTCTGGTGATTCTTCATCGAAAAATAGTGCCAACACGAAAACTTCATGTTTCAGATCCCGTAGATCAATAACATAACGGTGGTGCAAATGCCGATTAATTGTTCTGTTTCTTAATTCTCCAATCGTGTTAGTATTTTAGCTGTGAAAGGATACCAAAGGGCAGCCAAAACTGATACTAGCCCAACATCATTCACGCTTAACAAAGTTAATTCATTTTATTTGTACTTGCTCTACATGTTTCACACCTCAGGTGCCTCTAAAGGAGGCAAAAAACTGGATAATCTAAAACTTACAGCCTTATTTTATTAAGGCGAACCTTCCAGTACAAATGAAATAAATTAACTTTGTTAATTCTCTTTTATTGACCTTCCTGCCTGAAAAATATTGGATTGAACAAGATTAGGTCAATATAAAATATAAATTTTGAAAATAGATTTCCTTTACAAAAATCCTATGGATTTTTTCCTCGCCGAATCCCAACTATTCCCTGATTGCTTACCACCTCGACGGATGACTATCTTCACCTCATTATGAGAGGAATAAATTTCTTGGTTTATTCATTCTTCTGAAATTATAAATGCCACGAGTTTCCATGGAATACATTATCTCTATACGCCACAGTAAACACGAACGGCAAACAATTTCGGAACGTTTTTGTACAAACGTCGCCATTACTAAACACCCTTTCGTACCGCACCTGCAAGGAATAATAGACCTATCGAAAGGAGCTAATCTGCATACTCCGATAGTCCTATTGTATTTTAGACGATTTTTTTAGGAGTTGAATTATCCGAAGAAAAGGGTCGACAGTTTGCCTAGAGAAGAGGCATCTGAGAGAAGCAGGGCTCAGGTTGATGGGCGCACATATTTGTTGAGCCAGTATAAACATCCTGCACGGGCCTCAAGTCTAATGACGCAATGAAAACACAGAACCCTTGAGATCTGGTGCGATGAATAACGCAGCTTTTGTCCTACCTTTGAGGTCGTTACCCTTGTCGCCGTTTGTAGGGAGAACCATTTGGAATTAGGTTGATGACGAACTGCTACATTTGTGTAGATGGAGATAGTTAGCCGCTGTAGAGAAGACAGGTATAGTTGGGATTCGGCTAGGAGAAAAACGTCAGACTTTCAAAAAGAAATCTGTATTTTGGACGTTTCGACTGCAACAATGGCAGCCTTCTTCAGCTAAAAAATATATACAACTTATAAGTAAAGAAAATGTACAAGTAGTAAGTAAAAGACAGGAAGAAATGAGCGGAGTATATATATCAATACAATAAATTTTAACCAATCTTATTTTTAAAAACAATGAAAATACGGTAGTTGGAAAGAAAACAGCATGTAGAACTTGTTAGTAAAAACAGTACAAAAAAAAAAAAATTAAACAGTAAAAACAACGCACATTTTTTATGTAGTGAAAAACAAAATCTATTTTATAAGTGAATACAATTTATAACAATTAATATATAGATACATACCAATAGAGAATGCCTAGGGGGGAGGGAGGAGACCTCGAGGACAACTTAGGTAACCATGGTAGAAGTATGAACGACAGCAACAACACCGGTAGTCTTTATAGTTATGAAAAAGGGGTGGGGGGGGGGGGGCGGCAAATCGGTGCAGATGAAAGAGGTACAATTGCTGGGTTGTACAGGCGGGTTGTAAAGGAGGTTGTAAAAGGTGTTAAGAGCTTTGGGACACACAAGTAGAGAAATTGTCTGGAGCCTGGAAACAAAGATAAAAAACTACATTTGGTTTTATGCTACAAGAGGGGGGTTGTCATATCTAGTTTCCGTGACTACTTATGATCTAGTGAAATTTGGCGTCATGAGGTCAACCTCATAAGCGGACCTACTCCCAATGGAGGGAGAGAGGAACCGTTCTAAAAGGGGACTTTTGATATTATATCGTTTTGTGTTAATTGCCAATTAGGGTCTTTTTGCGAAGACCACATTCAGTTACTTTTGGAGTAGCAGTAGTGATTGTATCAGTGATTCAGCGCATGAGCATAACTCCTTTGCCTTCCTATTGGAGGATTCCGATGAGCAATTGTATTGGTTCTTGCTGGAAGTAAAGTAACCTTCAACAGTGGATTAGCTTTTGTTTATGAAAAAGCTATGTTTATGTTAGTGAAAAAAATGGGTCTTTTACAATTAGTTCGCGATGTTCCTGAGAAAGAAAAATCGATTGGTTTCTTACTTGGAAAAATTAATAGAATTCTATTAATTTTAGCTAGTCGGATAGACTAGAGTCGCTTAAATTAATAGAATTCTATTAATTTTAGCTAGTCGGATAGACTAGAGTCGCTTAAATTAATAGAATTCTATTAATTTTAGCTAGTCGGATAGACTAGAGTCGCTTAAATTAATAGAATTCTATTAATTTTAGCTAGTCGGATAGACTAGAGTCGCTTAAATTAATAGAATTCTATTAATTTTAGCTAGTCGGATAGACTAGAGTCGCTTAAATTAATAGAATTCTATTAATTTTAGCTAGTCGGATAGACTAGAGTCGCTTAAATTAATAGAATTCTATTAATTTTAGCTAGTCGGATAGACTAGAGTCGCTTAAATTAATAGAATTCTATTAATTTTAGCTAGTCGGATAGACTAGAGTCGCTTAAATTAATAGAATTCTATTAATTTTAGCTAGTCGGATAGACTAGAGTCGCTTAAATTAATAGAATTCTATTAATTTTAGCAAGTTGGATTAACTAGAGTGAGCGTAGTGAGTATGCCCATAATGCTAAATAAATGTAAAATATCGAAATTGAGATAGAGAGAAAAGGAATAAACTATGTGTGTTTACAAATATCATTGTTTATGTTATCCTTCATAACCTGCAAAACAGTTAACTTTAATGCTTAATAACTTTTTTCGTAGTTGAGAGAATTGATTTTGATCATATTAACCTTTTTATTAATAAATATTGCTTGCCATTATCTAATATGAATTATAACCGTTGGTAACGAGTCAAGTAGTAATAGATAACGAGCAAAGACCCTGTAAGCTAATCAGTAAGCTTATCAGCGAGTACGAGTAACTGTTATAAATCACTACTGCTACTTCGAAAGTAACTGGATGTGGTCTTCGCAAAAAAGAACCGCCAATTAAGTAGGAGAAGCCAATCTTGAATACAAGAAGCACTCCAGAAAATTGACACTTTCAAAATGTCAAGAAGGAGTAATGTCTTTAGACACATATCATTAGAGGATACTTTTGAGTATACAGTTCCTTAAAACGTGGGAACCGCTCGGAGTAAGGAATGCGGACCAAGAGAGGGGCTTAATAAAAAAAAAGGAGAAAGTATTAGTAGAAACTAAAACTGAGGAATTCATCAAAACTGATCCTAATGATGTTTTATTGAATGGTCCCTTTGAGTTTTTACGAGACTTAAACTGCGAGAACTATCTGGGAATGGGTTCCGAGTCAGGTAGGATATATGGGAAAGGTCAGGATAAACAAAAACCTCAGGAGAAGACTACCTGACGAGGACCGGCCTGTAATTAAATCTTTCAAAAGCTCATATAAGCCAGAAGATTGAACGGCTGAGAAATTTCCATCAAAATAAACAATGTTATTACTAATTTTCATTTGAGCAGGCCATAGATGTTGAAATATCGGCTTTCGGCACCAGCTATAGACCAATACTCCCTGTTCCTATATACATATATATATATATATATATATATATATATATATATATATATATATATATATTCTGCTAAAAGTTTTTATCTAGGAAGTATTTTTGCTATTTATGCGGCTATCGTCTTCAGCTGTTGTTTTTTTTTTTTTTTAAGTTATGTTTTGTTGAAATCTTCCAGGATTTTATTAACATTTTTATAATTTATAATAATCTTTATTAATATAAGTAAAGATGGAATAGTTGGGATTCGGCTAAAGAAACCTCAATACGATTTTTGTTAAAAAAAATCTATATTTATATATATATTTAGGACGTTTCGGCTACTCATTGGTAGCCTTCGTCAGTTAAAATGGCAAGAAAAAACAGAAATTAATACAGAAAAAAAGTTTATAATTGAGATAAGTTAGAGATCTATAAATACTATTAACTTATTATAAAAGAACAATTTGGTGTTAAATTATTAGAATGAGTTTTAGAAAATCAATAGAAACATAACAAACAAAAAGAAAAAAAAAAGGTTATTTTATTGAAGTGTATATAAGTAAATATGTGCTAATAATAATATTAATTAATTTTAACAAAGAAATAACATACTACATACCAATGAAAATGCCGGGAGGCAGAGGAAGACCAAAGTTAACATTTAAGTAATCATTTTGGAAGTGTCTAAGAAAAAAGGAATCTACTAGGGCATATGCAACTGAAAACAAACCAGGTGGTGGGAGGAGGTCGGTAGGGATCAAAAGCCTTTTATGATATTTTTATGACAGGAAAGGAGAAAAAGGTGTTAATGGAAGGATACACAAGGGGCATGGGAAAATATTAGGTGGGAGGTCCGGAGAGTTTTTGAAAAATATTAGAGTAAATAGGAGAAATGCCTTGTTTGTCTGTTTTGTAGTTAATATTGTTTTTGTTTAGGTTAATGTGTACACATTACCTTGTGTACACGCTTGTCATTTTAGCTGACGAAGGCTACCAATGAGTAGCCGAAACGTACTAAATATAGATTTTTTTTAACAAAACTCGTATTGAGGTTTCTTTAGCCGAATCCCAACCATTCCATCTTTACTTATCACCTCGACGGCTAACTATCTAATCTTCATGATTTATTAATATACATGGACTTGATACCAGTTGGTTATAAAATATAAATCTACTAAAAAAGGATTATTATAAAAATAAAATGGATCAATAATAATCAAAATCATGGACACTACAACTGGATACGAAAGCCGCATTCATAAGAATGCAAAAGTGTTTATTTTATCATTTGACCTTCCACCTATTTTATAAAAATCATTGGACAAGTTGGGTCTGTTTTGGAAATCACGATAAAATTATTCATTGCAACATTACTATATTTATTAATTCATGTGTTTTATTTCTTGACCTTTTCTGCTGATTTTGGAAATGTGATATATTTTTATCATGTAGTAATAAAATTTTCCGAATATCTGTTCACAAGGACCACTATGTCGTCCATATAAAGCACCTGGATAGATGGCCTATTTCTGGACCCTCGTCCTATGACCCTCCTGCATAAATTCGTTAGACCCCTTCAGGGTCCTATGTACACAGTTCACGCCCCTTGCACACACTAGGCAGATGGTCCTCTTGAAACAGTTCACCCTCTACCCTAGATTTTTTTTTTTGTTCTCTTCGCCAGAGGCCCCCGCTTCGTCGGGCTAACGCCCCTAATGAAGTTGCCTGCCGCTTCGTTGAATGCAGCTTATTATGCAATCACCGCCGATTGCTCAATTAATATTCTCTAATGGAGATAATTTAATTAGTCATTAAGTTTAGAATGCAATTTCGAACAATTTAAAAGATAATTAAATTGTTTTATGAAATTAGAAATGCAATTGATTTTGAATATTGCATATTGCCACCCTTCGAATATTAAGGGGAGGGGGAACTATTCTACAATAACATAAGGGGTAATAACTACTACATTGGAACTTAACAATTTTTTTTTTTTTTTTTTTTTTTTTTGGGGGGGGGGGGCTAAAAGTCGTCCTTAACTAATTAAAAATGATATCAAAGAGTATTTATGTGAAGAAAAAAATGTTAAATTGCCAACAAATTTTCCGAGTGAAGTCCGGATGCCGAGTGAACGCGATGCTGAATTGATAATTTTTTGAGCAAGTTACGTTTTTTTGGTCCTCCTTCAATACATTTCAAAATTGAAACCCATTTTTACTCGAAAGTATTTTAAAAAAATATGTAGAAAAAAATGAACATTTTAGAATATTTTTTTTTTTTTTTTTTTTTTTTTTTTTTTTTTTTTACGGCGCATCTACTTCTAGGTCATTAGCGCCGACATCCAGGGTGCAGCGAGGTATTTTCCCAGCGAGCCTTGAGATGAGAAAATTCCTGCCGGAGGTGGGAATCGAACCCACCATCTCCCGCTTATGAATCCAGCGCGCTAGCCACTAGACTACGGGAGACCCCTATTTAAGAATATTAAATGCAGTTTTCTCAAAACTATGTTTTTAAAATCGGGCGATACTCTGGCGTCTACAATTTTTGCCAGATCAACTTCAAATTTTAACTTCAGCTTCCTAATGATATTTGCTACTGAAGTACGTTTGATTTTCTTTTTTCGATTCATTGAGTTATAACGATTTTCGACGGATATTTTAATATTAAATAATTGTTCCCTATTTTCGAAAAAAATTAATATTTCTTAAAAATCCTACGTACATTACTAGATTTAACCTTCTTCTTTCGAAATAATTTTAGTTTTTGGTTCTAGATTAGAAATTTCCGCCTGCAGGCTATTGCCCGTGAAAAAAGAGGGTTTCCGTTCGCCAGACAGAAAAATTCAATTCTTTTATAAAGAATTGAAAAACATTGATTTATTTGGTATATATAAATTCAAGAAAATTACTTTGATTTTAATCGCACAAGGTAGTATTGGCGCTTAATATTTCCAAAATACACCATATGCTGCGTTTTATTTTGTGATATAAATTTCGAAATTTATAAATATACATTGCTGCCAAAAAGCAAGACAAAACATATTACGTAAGACGCCGAACGTTTTGACACCAATAAATATGGGTGATGGAGGATGACCACGATAGCATTAAGGTGACCATGGATAAATGGAAGATTGACTTATCCATAGTCACCTAAAAGTTATTTTGTACTCCCTCAATCAAATTCTATTCTATTGCTGAAGAAGACTGCCAAGCAGCTACCCGAAACGTCCTAAATATTGATTTTTCTGGAATTCAGACGTTTTCTCTTAAGACGGTTAATGCAATATTTTTTTTTTTTTTTTTAATATTCCACTTCCCCTAACGTTATCAAAGTTTACAGAACTTAGTTTTGCTTAAGTAGAATATTTCAAAATATTTTCATTAACATAATTATTTGAGTTAACGACATTGATAAAAAATTTTCCATTATTTTTGTAATCTGAAAATCAAACGACATGAGTTTTGGTCATTAGACAGTTTGAGCTGTCGTGAATTTACATTCCAGAGGCAAACGTAATCACTTTATAAATAGAACTGTCGACTCGGGGTCATTAAATGACCTCACTATTTAGGTCAAACACACCGACTTCGATTTTAGAATTGCAGTTTATAAGTTTAGTTCATATTGTCCTTTTTGTTTTGTTTTAATTATGATAAATTTAAATGATTGTTATTACTGTTCGACAAATATTAAAGGATTCAAATCTATGATATTTGTTATAGGATTACGATACCGGTCATAAATGGATGATGAGCATTTCGAAGATTTTTCTAAAGTTTATATTTCAAATTTTCATGGAAAAAAGCAGAAAACTATCGTGCATTCTTATAAAGCTATGGTATACAATTCACTTCTAGGCCACTAATTTAGAACTCTTTCCCGAAAATCTTGGAGCTGTCAGCTTCTAATATTCCGGCTGACTACTGTTAGGCCAAGAAGAAAGAGTTTCAAGATGAAAACTAGGCCCGAAAATCACCATCTACCACATTCTAGATCAGTCAGAATTTGTAATTATAATTTTGAGTTAGATAGATTTTTTCAAATATTAAAAAAACTAGCTGAATATCCGTGCTTCGTCACGGCAGACACGTAGTTATTTTATTGCGTTAAATAATGTATCATCAAAATTAAAGCTACTACATAATTTTGTGTAGTTGATTATAGCACGGTTCCCGCCATACTATAGGTTATTCATCAGTTTATAGGTAATCAAAGTATAATGTTTCTTAACAATGTGGAGCTCCGGACCAGCCAACAAACGGGTTATCTCTAGGTTATCAAACAGATAACCTAGAGATAACCCGTCATCTATAGGTTACCAGTAACAGGAGTTTAACCGGTATATGTTAAAATTCGTTGTTAATAATAAATAGACGTTAAAATTTAAAAATTTATGTTCCATGTCAAGACGTCATTTGGAAACACCCATTATATTTGCGAACATTACTAAGAAGTGCTCTGACAGGGGATGCTGATGGGAGAGGAGGCTGTACAAGGGTTCGGGATATTATTACCTCGGATGGACCATCACCAGGTATAGCGTAAACTCTCTGGGGGACAAGTTGAAATGAACCGCAATTAAAATAGTGATTTTGCACCTCATAGCGTAAACTCTATGCGGGACAGTTTATTTCTAGTAATTCAAGGACTGCCATCATAGTTGAAATTAACCAAGCATTCAAAATAATACTATGAAATAGATACAGTACGGTAACAGCTGTTCTGTTATCGTCCTAGCAACGCAGGCTGACTAGGCAAGCATGATCTCTTTAAAACTAAAAAATCAAACTCCTCTAAAAATTCTTAATCATTTGAATATGAAATAAACCTTTCTTAGCGAGTGTTTACATCCTATAAGGAGGACCATGCAAAATTTTTCTGTCGAGAGGTTTGGGCTGGGCGATAATAGGTAAGTGAGTGAGTGAGTGGTATTTGACAAATATATCACAAAAGACTCAACAAAAAAGTGATATTTGAAATCAGCATAAAAATACTTCTAGAAAATTTTATTTTAGTTCTTGTGAAAAAAAAAAAAAAAAAAACTTTTTGTCTAGATGTGTAATGGGACACCCTTGACGGTAATTGATTGCTGTAGGATTTGGGGCTAATGTGTAAAGATAAATTATTATAAGAATGTGCTGAAGAGATGTAATTGCCTATAAATGTCTTGTAGCTTTATCTTCTTGTCATAAGGTTGACAAACGATTATTAGAGGTCTTGTTTTGATATGTAGCTAAGAATGAAGACAGCCTGCGACAGATGTGTCTTGTAGCTGGTCCTTTTTATATTTTTTTTTATTCTTCAATTTTTTTTTTTTTGTTTGGTTTGTTGGTTGAGACCATCTGTAAATCAAGTCTTTTCCAATAAGATGTTGTCCGTATAGTCATTTGATACGCTCTATTTCTGCTCCGGGGTAAATGTAAATATAGAAGGGGGCCTCCGAGATACTGTAGACAGAAGGGATTTTCCTCAGCAGAAGATTTCATAAAGTATTTGTGTATTTTCTTCGGTATGACGGCTACTGAATAGAATACAACAAAAAATAAGACGTCTAGTGTAAAGAAGAGCTTTTCTTTTGATATGAGTCAGATTTTCTTTGTCAGTTTGCTTTTCTACGGCTTAAGACCTTAAGAAGTGTGTATATAAGCCTTTTTTCCCCTAACCCGAAGAATACAATGAAATGTTTTATTTTTTACTACTGCATTACTTATGTAAGACAGACTTTTTTTATGCAGACGCCAGTTTATTCGATGCAAACCTTATTCGGAAATTGAGAGAAAATAGAAATTCCAACAAGAGGTTGATTTAGGAGAATTCCTTGACAATAATCAAAACAAAAACATTCCAATAGTTTTTCAATAATTAATATATAGAGGAAGGTGTTGTACCTTTGACCACTTTGCAAAATTCAATTTTTTTCGAATTCATTTTTTTTTTATTTCATTGTAATTAGTATGCTATTGCTTATCATATATAATTTTTTCATGTTCTAGCTTTACATTTAGTATTTTTTATTAATTTTTAAAAAAATAATTGTACAGTGGTCAAAGGTACAACATGTAGTTGTACCTTTGAGCATGGGGTGTTGTACCTCTGACCACCTAAAAACAACACAGCAGTGCAGAAAAAAAATTGTATTCAGTAATATTGTAATTAATTGTAAGTTCAATAAGTGCAGGACATGGATGTAACCATAATAAAAAAGCTATTATTGATATTATTTTATGCTTAATGTGCTGAAAAATCCAGTCCAATTGATAAACGTTTTAACTGTCGAGCAGATCCACTAGCAATAGTAGGGTATGGAAGTTTAGCCACTATGTCTTCAACATCAATATCATACAAATTTTCATCTTCTCTCGTAAACGTGTCACTTAAAATTTGTTTTTTTTTTTCAAATATTGGATCTTAAACATTGAACATTTAATACTACAGATCTCTGCGAATAAATATGTAATAGTCTTTTTACTTTTATTTTTAAAAAGGAAAAAATTTCCTTTTTCCAAATCATATTTTTCAAATTGTTAGTGGTCATCGACGTAACTCACAACATTTTTCAGACGAATCAACGTCACTTCCTCCTGAAGAAATTTCAGTGTCAGTATCAGAATCTGAACTGTCATTGGAATAATTTTCTTTTTATTTACCAGTTTTTTTTTGTTTTTTTTTTTTAGCACTTTCCTCCGAAGGAAAGTAGCTATTGAGGTTGGACTCATGACGGAATTTTTGAAAAATTTCTTCAAATCTTTATCGATCCTACCTAGTAGACATCGAAAATGACCCCCGTTAAAATTTATATATATCTATATATATATATATATATATGCATATATATATATGTGTCTGTTAACACGATAGCGGCCAGAGTTTTTGTTTTTTCGTCACGAAACTTGGTATATAGCATTCAATTAGCAAACGATTGAACGAGTTCGTTAACCACCAAAGTCGGTCCACCGGAAGGGGGGGTTTACCCCGAACCCAAAACACTAATTTGACTATGTCAGCCGTAATATTTGTTATATTTCAACGAAACTTGGTATTCGTAGTGGTAATATAGAGAGAAAAGTGAGATATAAAAATGAACTAAATCGGTTCATTAGAAGGGGGGGTTTACTCCGGACCCACAATACCAATTCGCCACTACCAGCCGTGATTTTTGGTATATTTCGACGAAACTCGGTATTCGTAGTGGTAATCCACAGGTAAATAACTGTTGTAAAAATAAACTAAATAGGTTCATTAGGAGGGGGGGTTTACTCCGGACCCACAATACCAATTCGCCACTACCAGCCGTGATTTTTGGTATATTTCGACGAAACTCGGTATTCGTAGTGGTAATCTACAGGTAAATATGTGTTGTAAAAATAAACTAAATCGGTTCATTAGAAGGGGGGGTTTACTCCTGACCCAAATTCTTAATATACTCATACCGGTCGTAATTTCTGCTGTATTGTAACGAAACGTATACCGCGTTTACCCTCATGAGGGTTACTCATGAGAAAGAAGTGCTGTAAAAATGAGCTGAATCGGTCAATCGGAAAGCGGGGGTTTAATTTGTAATATATTTCAATAGAAAAGCCCGTCAGACGTAGGTTCACAAAGCCGCCGCAAGGAGCGCTTTCTACCACTAGAGTGACTGTATCCTGTTCCTGCGTTAGATCAAAATACGATAATATGAGGTGTTTTGTATTTATTACGTAGTGTAATAGGTACCATGTGTAAACATAACTCTGGAAGTAAATTATTAATTGGTCAGTTACTCATTACAAATTTAAAAGAGAACTATTCATGTTTTTATTTTATTTATGTAGGATATTTTAAGCAAATTGTTCTGGAAAGCAATCTACACTACCCAAATTCTGAGGAAAGTGCTTAGTTATGCAGCTCCTGCGTGACGGACTTTTTTTTCTTTTAAGGGGTTTATTTGTATGTGGTGTCTTACGTTTAGGGTGGTGCTTTCGTTTTTTTTTTTTTTGTTTTTTTTTTTTTTTTTTCACCTTCAATAATTAGCTTTTCACGAATATCTGTCAGGATACGAGGCCGTTCCCTATTCGACATTTTCCTTGCACGAGCTTTTCGATGAGGCCTTACAACTTCAGGAGGAACGATAAGGGGCGATAAGTTTGATCTGCTACACTGAGGATTGATAAATTCAGTTTGAAATTATTAATTTATTGTTTTTTAAATTCTTTGGATAATTGAAGCAACTAATATTATGCATTTAAAAAAAAAAAAAAAATATGTGGCAGAAGAACATAAAAATTGAATTATGAAAAAATTACTCAGATGTGTTGTACCTTTGACCTGGTCAAAGGAACAACACCTAGTCATGGTCAGAGGTACAACACCCGGTAGTGAAAATTAAAAAGCATGCTAAAAATTTTAGGGTTAAGATAAATCAATTTCGAAAGCTACGCCATGTTTCTTATTGTAATAACTACTTTATCAAATGATTTCCATCTAAAAAGACATAATACAAAAAATATTATGAGGCAAAACGTCATCAATAAATAACTTACTTTTTTATGATAAAAATGGATAAGTATTTTTTGCAAGAATCCTCTTTGACTTGAATAATCCAACGTAGGTTAAACAAGCGCTCTAGTGAAGGAGCTAAATACTGATTAAAGCTAAATTTATGAAATGTTGCTACAAGCCGCCACAGCCTCGGTGGTCAAAGGTACAATATGGTCAGAGGTACAAAACCTTCCCCTATATATATATATATATATATATATATATATATATATATATATATATATATATATATATATATATATATTTGATATTAGTTACTTGACCACGCCTCAGGTGTCCCCAGTTGTCAGCCGAATACCTTCCTAGTTAGGAAGGATTCTAGGATGACCTGGAGTTACCTTGCGCCACATCCAACACCCTGCGACTAGCAGGGAGGATTGGAGGCGAATGAGGCGTGGTCTGTGATATCCTGAGGAGAGAAAATATCCATCGATATCACTCTCAATTATTATAATTTCACTGATTTTTTTTCACTCCACGACACAACACTACCTTAGTAGATCCCGGGACCATTCCCTAGTAAGACGTCTTGGTGGAGAGGAAGGATGATTGGTGCTGGATAAGGATTGGGCTCTGGGATTAGGATGATTGATTAATTTCTTATGGAAGGATGAGAAGCGGCTAGGGATTATATCTTGGACAAAAGGAATATTTAGGTCATTATGGAGGGTGCGATTGGTAACATAATAAGGTTCATTAACTATGGTACGTAGGACTTTGGATTGAAATGTTATTCCAATAGTAAGAACCGGCTGACGCAAACAGTTTTTTTTACGATTTCGGACCGAACTTTTTTAAAAAAGGTCTACAGCCTCTACGTCTTAAACGATTTCAATTTTTTTTTTTTTTTTTTTTAAATGAAAGCTAATAAAATTTAGAACAACTTTGTGAATTCACATCTTTGTTTTTTTGTTTCCCTTGTTTATTTAATTACGTGGAAAGATGTTTATAACCATACAATTCTTATAACCTTCCAATGTTTATAAACTTCTTACAATGCTTATAACCTTTCTTATAAATAATTATAAAATATGAATACTAATGCTTCTCCTACCTCCAACATTCAACCTAATCGAAGGTTTCTATTTTTATCAGGCGGTATTTCTTAAATTAATCACTCATTTCACATCACTTCGAGATCATTGCTGACGAGCTGTGACTAAATCGGATCGGATGGGGTCGGGACCAAATTAGGCCCTCGCGTCGGCCACTGACGGCCGTTGTCGGTCAAACGAAATCGGTTTGGGAGAAATACGGGTCCAATGTAGGTGCAGCCTTAGGTAAGGTGGTAGAGCACTCGACTAATAAACTGGTGAACCCAGGTTCAAAATCCGAGCGCGCACTAAAGATGTTTATCTTCTAGTGTCGTCGATCGGGGGTAGGATTTGGGGGCTGATTTTTCCCTTTCCGAGGGTACCCGCAAAGAGAAAAATCAGATGACCGGAGCGTAGTACTGACCACACTATCTCCCTAATGTGACGTATGGTCAAGAATCAGATATCTCCACAGTAACTGCCCTTCTGAGAAAATGGTTTGGCCAGTCTGCACTTCATGAACCACCATATTAGTTTATACTTATACACAATATTCAATGAGGTTAATTTGTATAATAGGAAGAAAAGGAAGATTTTAGTATGAAAAAAGTGTTTAAAAATTGGTTTACTACAAGCCCAATATTTTCGGTCCTTCAGAGTGTGGTGGAACTATTTTATTCGCCAAATCAATTTTAAATACTGAATGCTATTGTGTGAAATAATTAATTTTAATCATATTCGTTTGGTACATACCGTGAACAGAGCAGTATAAAATTTCTTGCTTACCTAGAACAAAAAAAAATGAAAGTTATAAAAATGTATTTAAAAATCAAGAAAGTTCAACAACAGAATATTTCTAAAAACTAATTGTTCCAAATAGAGGCAGTCAGTTTGATGAAGTGATTGTGGTTTTTTTTTTGTCGATACCGTGCGTAAAGAGAAGTCGAAATCACAGGAACTGCGTCAGTTTCCAATATTATGCCTTGTGTCATTTGGAAAGCTTCGAATAGAAATGCTGAATATTTTTTTTTTTTTTTTTCTTTCCAATTACATTTGGAATAAAAGTGACATTTTAGGCTCCACAATACACCAAAAAAAACTTGTTTACTCTATTATTGCTTTGAATGTATATAAATGCCACTAATTTTGCAGTAGAAAAATAAGTGACATTTCTAAAAAGCTTATAATAGCACTTAGCTCTATACTCATTTACAATACTAATAATTTATACTAAAAAAGTGAAGAACTTTTTGACAAATTAATGGAATTCAAATGAAAAAAGTCCGTCACGCAGGAGCTGCATAACTAAGCACTTTCCTCAGAATTTGGGTAGTGTAGACTGCTTTCCAGAAAAATTTGCTTAAAATATCCTGCATAAATAAAATAAAAACATGAAATTTGTTGAATGTTCTCTTTTAAATTTGTAATGAGTAACTGATCAATTATTAATTTGCTTCCAGAGTTATGCTTACACATGGTACCTATTACACTACGTAATAAATACAAAAAACCTCATATTATCGTATTTTGATCTAACGCAGGATCAGGATACAGTCACTCTAGTGGTAGAAAGCGCACCTTGCGGCGGCTTTGTCTTTGTACGTCTGGCGGGCTTTTCTATTGAAATATATTACAAATTAAACCCCCGCTTTCCGATTGACCAATTCAGCTCATTTTTACAACACTTCTTTCTCATGAGTTACCCACGACATATACCGCGTTTCGTTACAATACAGCAGAAATTACGACCGGTATGAGTATATTAGTAATTTCGGTCCGGAGTAAACCCCCCCTTCTGATGAACCGATTTAGTTTATTTTTACAACACATATTTACCTGTAGATTACCACTAAGAATACCGAGTTTCGTCGAAATATACCAAAAATCACGGCTGGTAGTGGCGAATTGGTATTGTGGGTCCGGAGTAAACCCCCCCTTCTAATAAACCGATTTAGTTCATTTTTATATCTCAGTTTTCTCTCTATATTACCACTACGAATACCAAGTTTCGTTGAAATATAACAAATATTACGGCTGACATAGTCAAATTAGTGTTTTGGGTTCGGGGTAAACCCCCCCTTCCGGTGGACCGACTTTGGTGGCTAACGAACTCGTTCAATTGTTTGCTAATTGAATGCTATATACCAAGTTTCGTGACGAAAAAACAAAAACTCTGGCCGCTATCGTGTTAACAGACACATATATATATATATGCATATATATATATATATATATATATATATATATATATATATATATATATATATAGATATATATAAATTTTAACGGGGCTCATTTTCGGTGTCTACTAGGTAGGATCGATAAAGATTTGAAGACATTTTTCAAAAATTCCGTCATGAGTCCAACCTCAATAGCTACTTTCCTTCGGAGGAAAGTGCTAAAAATTAGGAACATAAATAAATAATGAAGATTAGATAGTTAGCCGTCATTTAAGATTTGTTTTTATGTTTCTATTGATTTTCTAGAACTGATTTCTAGACAACATAATTGTTCTCATATTTTAACAAGAAATAGTTCTTTTAAAAAAAAGTTGATTTGTATGTACAGTGAAACCTCCATTATCCGGGGTAATGACGGGGAGGGTGGTCCACGGATAATCGAAAACCCCGGATAATCGAAACACAATATTTTATTGACTAAATGTGCTGGATTATAAGGTTATGAAGAAAAACTGTGTACAAAATGTCATGTAAACCTTTTTATTTGCATTGATAAATATTTATGTAAACGTTTTATTAATTAATAATTTGTATAAGTGTAAAAAAAAACTCAAATTAAATTTTTTTGTCGGGAAAGTCAGTAATTTGTTGTCCTTTTTTGATAAATATTTATTTTCTTATATCTGATCTGATCGCACGTAACAGGATAATTCTGCTGAAATCGGGATTCGTATGTACTCGAGTGAAGAGTTAAAGCCCAACTGAGGTAATATTTCCTTGGTAGGCTAATAGCCCAGTAGGGGATTCATAGAAAGGCGTGAAAACGTTTCAGTTCCAAGAATATTAAATACATTTCTGGAATAGAAATATGGAATCATCACATTCTTCCGAAAACAGCGCTATTTTTCCATTCGTTAGTTTACAATGTATGTAATTAATTTAATTTCATATTTATGTACATAATCGTCATTACATACATACAAATATTTAATACATAATTATGAAATCAAATGCTTTAGTTGATAAAAATAAAAATAATGCAATAAATATGTTCGTATGTACATAATATTTAAAGAAGGAATGAAAATAAAAATTACTCCATCGAGAGCCCGGTTAATTGGAATCCCCGATAATAGAGTCCCGGATAATGGAGGTCTTACTGTATAGATCGATCATTTATCTTACTGGTAAACCTTTTTTTCTGTGTATTAATACTGTTTTTTCTGTTTTTTTGCCATTTTAGCTGACGAAGGCTACCAAAGAGTAGCCGAAACGTCCTTAATATAGATTTTTTACAAAAATCTTATTGATGTTTTCTTAGCCGAATCTCAACTAATCCCTGATTGCTTATAAATAAATAAGTAATCCATTATAATGCATTACAAATTAAAAATGTTTAATAACAAATAAATTATAAATCACAAAATATTAATATAATTTATTGTAGCATTGCTATGCAAAATATTGTCATTAATAAAGTTGAACTGAAGTAATCAGCTCAAGGAAAAAAAAATTATTATGAGTACTTCGGTAAAAAATATTAAAACACTCATAAATAAATTCCTTGCATTATCAATTCCATTTTTATTAACGTCACATGAGAAAATTAGTAAATTTAAATTCATATAAACCGGTCGACTTTTTTTTTTTTTTTTTTTTCTCATTTTGTTTTTAATACTTCTACTCTTCATAAATTATTCGACGACTTTAATGTACTCCCTAATAAATGATTTAAAAAAAAAAATAAATAAGTGAGAATATAATTAAAGAGGCGGGTGATGTGAAGCGAACGAAACCGTTCAGTCAGGAATTATTAAGAAAAAAAAAAAAATTACAAAATAAAGAAGTGGACTACTGACAACAAAATCCCCTGCAATGGTTTTATCTTTGTATTATGATATCTTTCTGAATTTATTTAGCTTTATTTATTTCGTGATATCTCCACTCCTTTACTTAATTAATTATGCATGCTTGGAATTTTAAGAGCGGACTCAGCTGACCTGGTCAGTAAGTTTCGGATTTATTAAAATTTATAATGCTCCAGAAGATTCGATGTATCAAGATATCAAGATTATTTCATCTGGCTACTAGAAGATTTTTATCGTATATAAATGTTGATATTTATTTATAATATCTGCCAAATAAAATAAATCATTATAAAAACAAATATATTAATAAAAAAATGGATTCCTTAGAGTCAAGACAAGGGCTACAACAAAATATTTTTTAACTTTATTTCTGTTAAAATTAAATTATTAAAAATATTTGGAATTATATACAAATAGTTAGCCGTAGAGGCGATAGAAGAATATGGCATAGAGGGAGATTCTGCAAAACAGCAGAATATGGCATAGAGGGAGATTCTGCAAAACAGCAGAATATGGCATAGAGGGAGATTCTGCAAAACAGCAGAATATGGCATAGAGGGAGATTCTACAAAACAGCGAATATGGCATAGAGGGAGATTCTGCAAAACAGCAGAATATGGCATAGAGGGAGATTCTGCAAAACAGCAGAATATAGCATACAGGGAGATTCAGCAAAACAGCAGAATATGGCATAGAGGGAGATTCTGCAAAACAGCAGAATATGGCATAGAGGGAGATTCTGCAAAACAGCAGAATATGGCATAGAGGGAGATTCTGCAAAACAGCAGAATATGGCATAGAGGGAGATTCTGCCAAACAGCAGAATATGGCATAGAGGGAGATTCTGCAAAACAGCAGAACTTCGGGAAAATTATTTTGGGCGTTTTTGGCAAGCTCGTTTTTTTCAGATATTAAATGTCTTACTGGCCAAAATGTCATAAATAAAGATTTTTACAAAATAAATCCCCATGAAGATTACATAGTTAGCCGTCGAGGTGATAAGCAAACATGGAATAGTTGGGATTCGGCTAAAAAGAAACCTTAATACGATTTTTGTAAAAAATCTATATTCAAATTTAAAAAAAAAAAAAAATCAGGTAAATATTTACATTAACTGGACCAATTTCCCGGAGGAAACCAAACTAAGTACCTAAAGTCCGTCAAGCAGAAGCTGCATAACCAAGCACTAGCCAACTGTCATAGCCCCGTTGAGTGCACCGAAGTTAAGCAACGTCGGGCGTGGCCAATCACGTGCTGTTGGAATTATAAAAGAGTGGCAACCTGTAGATAGCCCGGCGTTAGTAGTCCAAGTGTTGATACGCCGTAAAAAAAAAAAAAAAAAAAAAAAATCTCCTTTTTAGCCAACAAACCAAAAAAAATTTAGATGTCCACAATTATCAGTAACTAAATTCAAAAAGAGCACATAAAACAAAATTTAGCACACTTCAGCGCAGAATTAAGGGCTATACATTATTTAGAGCTGTGTTATTTACTCAAAAGTTACTGTATTTACATAACATAACACTAAAACTATCATACTAACATTATTTAATTATTTATTGGGCAATGGAGTGTGATCTTGTGCTAAAGTAAAATTAATTGATATTGAGTTATAATAATAATAATAAAACATTTCCTTAGAAAGTATTATTATTAATTGAAATCAGATTACCATTGAAATAATATTTCTAAAGGTTTCAGACCAAGAATCTAAATGTTTTCCCGCAATCAAATGTTTGTGTGTAGGTTGTGGTGTTTTAAAAATGTTAATATATCGTTAATGAAGGGACCCTAATTACTTAGTTACTGGGACGTACAGAGAGTTTTGCTGCATTAAAAGAAAAACTACGGTCGCTGGAGCGCACTGCGAAAACACTAGAAATATTTTATTTTTTTAAATGATTTAGGCGGATGAAACCCGAGGGTCCACCGATGCAATCGAGGTTGACCAGAAATATCAACAGTTCACGGCCCACAGGTCACTTCAATACCTGTTCAAATTTTTATATTTGAATATAAATATATGTCTTTCTAAGCTGTAGTATCCACAAAAATAGGCAGAATATAACGAAATATTAAACAAAAATATTTCGTAGTGAGGAAAAATCAAATACTCTTTAAAAGAAAAATTATCGTAAATTTGATTTTGTACTATAGGGTTCATTATAAATATTCGCTGTTGTTAAAATTAAAATTAAATTATTTTTTCATATTTTCAAAAATATAGACACTTCGCTACTGAGCATTGGATGTGCGGTCCTTCAGATGTCTTTGCAGATATTTTTAATTAACGTTTGGAATTTGTAACCGTCGTCTAAAGTGTCTTGAAGTTTAAAGGGTGTCGAGGGTTTTCTAACTTTGTAATAATTGTGGCAGTTAATTATGATGTGATCTACAGAATTGTTCGTGTCACCATTCGTTTTTTTTTTTTCTTTTTTTTTTTTAATTATTTATTTATTTGAAATCTGTACAAATTATAAACGTACAATTATCAAGTTTGTTGATACAGATATGCTGTGCACAAGTTTGTTGATACAGATATGCTGTGCACAAATTGACAAAAACGAGAAGAGTAAAATAAAATAAAATCTATACTCAATTTGAAAGAAGCCAACCATTTTTGGCACTTCCAGAGCTGTGCAAATAAATATTGTAATGAACCCTATGTGATCAGAAAAGAAAATTATCTTGGCGCCACTGCGTCACAAGTATGGCACTTGGGGTTTTTTGTAGGTAATTCAGCGCAGTAAAAACTGATTTTAATCTGGTTACAACTATTTATTCATTTCTGGTGTGGTTCCAATATCAACTTTATTTTAATTAAAATGAAATAATTTAATTTTAATTCTAATAATACACGTTTATGTATGTATAGCCTTGTTGTGTACTCTCAACAAATAAATATTAAATATTTTGTATATATATATATGTTTGTGAGTGTATATATATTTATATATATATTTGCTCATCCCATAAGTGGTCAACAAAAACTATTTCTCCTTGCTTGGAAAATTTTATTCTTAACGCCTGACCTATATTTGAGCTGACATCCTCCTCCTCAAAGGATCTGTATCTTCTTCTAAATCAGACGACTAACCTAAATGTGAAGTTCTTGCCTAATATAGAAACATTAAAAATATGACATGTTTTAAATATTTAGGGGGGCAGATAAATTTCGAAATGGATCGGGAAATAATTAAAAAGTTGAAAAAATTTGAATAACATAAATTTAAAAGTATATGATATTAAGGATATCAACTCAGCACAAAAGATAACTACCCTATCCACTGGGTATGTAGACATAAACCGACATTAATTAAACGATGAGCTGATATTTACCTGTATGTTAACAATTATATGAATATATAAATATATATATATATATATATATATATATATATATATATATATATATATTTATTCTTTTTTATCCTAGTAGGCATGGGGTCATTAAAGCAGTCTTCCCTTTTTTTATACTACTTTATTTATTGGGCCCGACATGTTTCGTGCCTTTTCTTCGCACCTCTTCAGGGGCACTTCTACAACAAAAATATCATTTTTTTTTTGACATCACAGAAACCTTTTTTATTATATTAAAACTATCAATGTTCCACAAAATGGAGTAAAAAAATTATCATGCTCACTTAAATATTACCCCTACCCTAAATATTGAAATAATTATAACTAAATTACATATTTTTATAAAAATTGTTAAGTCCTACCTTGCAAGGAAGTCCTGTCTTTCCCAAGTACTCCCTCTGGAGTCCGGCTTATTACTAACCCCTGTAAGTGGATTGCCAAAAGGACTCCAGAGGGAGTACTTGGGAACGAGAGTACTTCCTTGCAAGGTAGGACTTAACAATTTTTATAAAAATATGTAATTTAGTTATAATTATTTCAATATTTAGGGTAGGGGTAATATTTAAGTGAGCATGATAATTTTTTAATGCATTTTGTGGAACATTGATAGTTTTAATATAATAAAAAAAGGTTTCTGTGATGTTAAAAAAAATGATATTTTGTTTTAGAAGTGCCCCTGAAGAGGTGGGAAGAAAAGACGCACGAAACATGTCGGGCCCAATAAATAAAGTAGTATAAAAAAAGGGAAGACTGCTATAATGACCTCATACCTACTAGGATAAAAAAGAATTTGGATATTTTGGGTCATCTATAAGAATAAATAATATATATATATATATATATATATATATATATATATATATATATATATATATATATTTTGCGCTACATGTTCCAATACACAATGTATATAACATGTATTTTATATAATTTTGTCATAATTTGTTTTAGATATAGTACATTAATGATTTAACATTAAATAGTTAGTAACTAAATTTAAATAATTAGAAAATAAATATACATAAAATAAGAAGACAGGTATAGTTGGGATTCGGCTAGGAGAAAAACGTCAGACTTTCAAAAAGAGATCTGTATTTTGGACGTTTCGACTGCAACAATGGCAGCCTTCTTCAGCTAAAAAATATATACAACTTATCAGTAAAGAAAATGTACAACTAGTAAGTAACAGACAGGCAGAAATGAGCGGAGTATATATATATATAAACAATAAATTTTAACCAATCTTATTTTTAAAAAACAATGAAAATACGGTAGTTGGAAAGAAAACAGCATGTAGAAAGTGTTAGTAAAAACAGTACAAAAAAAATTAAACAGTAAAAACAAGGAACATTTTTTATGTAGTGAAAAACAAAATCTATTTTATAAGTGAATACCATTTATATCAATTAATATATAGATACATACCACTAAATTGTATTCACTTATAAAATAGATTTTGTTTTTCACTACATAAAAAATGTTCGTTGTTTTTACTGTTTAATTTTTTTTGTACTGTTTTTACTAACACTTTCTACATGCTGTTTTCTTTCCAACTACCGTATTTTCATTGTTTTTTAAAAATAAGATTGGTTAAAATTTATTGTATTGATATATATACTCCGCTCATTTCTGCCTGTCTGTTACTTACTAGTTGTACATTTTCTTTACTTATAAGTTGTATATATTTTTTAGCTGAAGAAGGCTGTCATTGTTGCAGTCGAAACGTCCAAAATACAGATCTCTTTTTGAAAGTCTGACGTTTTTCTCCTAGCCGAATCCCAACTATACCTGTCTTCGTATCTCTACAGCGGCTAACTATCTCCATCTATACATAAAATAATTATAATTTTATATATTCGTATGCTTATATATTTTTTTTGTTTACATTTTTTTTGTTATTTCAATCGTTTTTCGTCTTTAGAGTCAGGCATGCTCTCTTACAAAAATCTTTGAAGCTTGAATAGTGTTTATCAAACAGCTCTTTTTCTGTAATAGGCCAGTTTTTTTTTAATATTTTTTTGAATTGTTTTTCTCTCTTGTATGAGTAACTTACATTTGTATATAAGGTGCTGTGTTGTTTGTGGTGTTCTGTTGTCGCAAGGGCATGCCGAGCTGTTAGTTACCGAGCTGTTAGTAATTGTGTCGTGTAGAAGTCACAACATGTATGTTTTCTTACTAAGCGACTATGTATGTCAGGTATAAATGAAAAGAGTGTACGTCCTTTTGTAGAGTTTCCCCATTGTGTTTGCCAGCGCTCTATCGTTTTACCTGATAGAATGTGTTTCATGTGTGTCTTAGATATTTTGTTGTATGTTATTGGTATATTATTGTCTTTGGACGCTGATTTTGCGAGTCTGTCGGCTATCTCGTTTCCTTCAAGTCCGTCTTGTGCTTTGACCCATTTAAAGTGTGTAGCTATGTGTTTCATTTGAGTCTGAAGTAGTGTGTGTCTTATTTGTTCAATTATTGGTTCGTGTATTTTTCTATTGGTCAATTTGTTGAATTTGTCTCTACTTGTGTGTTGATGAAGTCTAGTGCCTTTAGTATTTCTAATTGTTCTCCTTGATTGTTCGTACAGTCCTAGCCTATATTTTAGTTTGTCTATGAGTATGTCTTGTTTATATACTACTACACTACATCCTACTGAGTTGTCTTGTTTGCTATCGTCTGTGTATATTTGGTAGTCAGTCGGGTCTTTCGTGTAGCCCTTATATTTGGGAATATTGCGGGATGTGTCCAGTTTAAGTAGTGTATGGGGTGTTCTATATCTTCTGTTTTTAGTGAACTTGTATCGAGTTGTAATTTTGTTAATGTATAATAATATATAAATATGTTCGGATTCTGCTAGTTAACGAACTTGACCTTTCAAATTAGACGAAAGATTTTTGTACCAAATTTCATCAAAATCGGACCATTTTTGAGCCACCTAGAGAGCGAACAGACAAATTTATATATATATATATATATATATACAATATAAGTTTTGGAATGTACCGAACGGCCTCGTATCATTCTTCCTAATCCCGTTAAGTCCTTTCAACTGTAGAATTTTTTCTTCCCTTTCTTGGAGAATATTTGGAACAGGGTCCTTCCATTTGATTAGGAATGTAAATCTAAGGCGAACATCTCCATTCCCCGTGAGAACCTGTCCGATCATTATAATCCCCTACAATCATTCGCCTTTCTTTTTTTTATCAGTTTGAGGTCTTATTTCTTCACATTTGGTTTCATTTATCTAAGGCAATTAGTCAATACACACACATATATGTGTGTATATATATATATATATATATATATATATATATATATATACATACATATATACAGTGTAATAAGTCTGGCCGATGCACACCGTAAGTGACTTAATTTTCATATATTAATACTTAAAAAAAAAAAAAAATACTCGATACTGGAGTAAGAACCGGATCCTTCTGTTTTATACTCATAATTACCATTCTATGATATGAAACAGGGCATCGTAATTAGCAATTTATCCGAGCGTAAAACACGAAGATGTAGGTTCAAAAGCCCCCGCTTGGCAAGGTTAATATTATTGAAAATGTGAGTTTGGCTACTAATTCACCGAGGGTGTATATAGTTCTGTTAGTGATTTAATAAATCGTAATTACAATAGGGAAATGTAGTTTGAGCGTTATAATACAATAATATATTTATATATATATATATATATATATATATATATATATATATATATATATGTATATATGTATATATATGGAGAAAAATGCCGTTCCATCTAAAAATACTATCCCAGCGACGAAAAATAACATCAAGCATATATATATATATATATATATATATATATATATACAATTTTGTGTGTTTGTTCCTTCTACAAATCTACAACGAATGACCGATTTTGACCAAACTCGGCACACAAGTTGGCCTTGATCCGGAGTTTCTTGACACTGAGGCGCTCTGGACCAATGTCAACAAACAGATAACCTAGAGATAACCCGTTGTCTATAGTAACAGGTATTATACCAGTATAGGTTAAAATTCGTTGTCAATAATAAATGTACGTTTAAATTTAAAAAATTATGTTTCTCAGATGTCATTTGGAAACACCCATTACATTTGCGAGCTGGCTGGGGATGCTGATGGGTAAGGAGGCTGTGCAAGGGTTCGGGATATTATTACCACGGATGGACCAACGCCTTGTGTAGCGGAAACTTTATGGGGGACAAGATGAAATGAAGCGCAATAAAAATGGTGACTTTGTCCCTCATAGCGAAAACTCTATGAATCATAGTTTATTTCTAGTAATTCAGGGTCTGTAATCATAGTTGAAATTAAGCTCAATTAAAAATAATACTATGAAATAGATACAGTACGGTAGTAGCTGACCTGTTATTGTACTAGGAACGCATTCTGCCAAGGGTTGCAAGCTCTCTTTAAAACCAACTTAAAATTCAAACCCCTCTAAAAATACTTAAAAAATCGAATAACAAAGAAACCGGGGGTCTCCCACGGTGTAGTGGCTAGCGCCTTAGATTCATAAGCGGGAGATGGTGGGCTCGATTCCAACCGGCGGCGGAAATTTTCTCATTTCAGGGCTCACTGAGAAAATTCCTGGCTGCACCCTGGATGTCGGCACTAATGGCCAAGATTTGTCGATGCGCCGTTAAAAAAAATCGAAGAAACCTTTCTTAGCGAGAGTTTACGTTCTAAAGCGAGTACCCATGCAAACTTTCAAATGTTTCTGTCAAGTGGTTTGGGCTGTGCGATGATAGTCAGTGAGTGAGTAGTATTTGACAAATATATAGAAGATAAGACTTCATAAAGTATGATTAAGACATTAACCTTTTGACTGAACAAACTGACAATTATAATTATGCGAGGTGTTTATAAGTTGGAGCCAAACTTGAGGTAGTTAGAGCATGAATCATTGCATCCATTGGGAAAAGCGGTTTTCGCCTGAGAACCGCTCTAGGTTCCAACACCTGCGGCAGGAGTTAGTTTTAACTACCCGATAGGAAAGGGGGAAGCAGTTCGCGTGTTGGCTTAGTTCATATCTCTACACCCCCAAGGGGGCGGGTTGGGTGGTGGTGTTGGTAATTCGGTAGGATCTATGGGGAAGGCCTAGCGTGGTGGTCGTAGAATTGATCTGACTGTCCGACCGTAGTCACGTAAAGGAGCTTTGCAGTTTGTGCTGACCGTGTGGTGCATTTAGTGGTGCAAAGGTCAATTGAAATTAGATTCTAAAGCATTCGATTCACACAAATGTGGCGATTGAAAGGAAAGTAATAAATTATGACATTGATATAAAGAAACGAACTAACCATCCCAGGTAACATGCCAAATGTTTTAACACTTTCAGGACCAAGGCTTTGAAAAAAATTTCCATCAGGGCCCAAGTCTTCTTTTTGTATAGTTTTTTCGGCAAACATATAAAAAAAAATAATTAAGTCAAGATACTTTTAAAATGATGTACTTTTAGTGGATTAATTACAATTTAGTAAAATGTCAAATACGCCACGATATCGGGCCCGCAAACCTAACTGGGGATACGTCATCAGGTCCCAATTCAAATACGAAGGGTATAGAATGCTGGGGTAGTGGGGATAGAAAGAAAACCAAGCTATCTCCTGACGCATATGCCACGACGCTGGGCCGCAGAACACATCTCTCTAACGCATATGTCACGACGCTGGGCCCGCAGAACACATCTCTCTAACGCATATGTCACGACGCTGGGCCCGAACGTGTTAAGAGGTCCTTCAGAGATTGGTTCATTTTTGCTTCGTTTTGGCGAAAATCGCAAAAAAAAGAGAAACCGAACAAATGTTCATTTTTGTACTTACCGATTTAAGTTTTAAATGGAAAGAATTGTCTTTGCGAATTGTTTCAAGAGAAACCAATCACTAAAATTCCATCTCTTGATGCTGATATAGTTTTCGTGTACGGTTTCTGCAACGGTAATGCTTTAGAAGCGGTGCGAGTGTTTGCGCGCCGATTCACAAATAGAAGAGTGCTTAATCGACGCAACTTTCAATACACTACGAGAGACTAGGTAATTTTATTTATTTATATTTTTTAGCACTTTCCTCCGAAGGAAAGTAGCTATTGAGGTTGGACTCATGACGGAATTTTTGAAAAATTTCTTCAAATCTTTATCAATCCTACCTAGTAGACACCGAAAATGACCCCCGTTAAAATTTATATATATATATATATATATATATATATATATATATATATATATATATATATATATATATATGTGTGTCTGTTAACACGATAGCGGCCAGAGTTTTTGTTTTTTCGTCACGAAACTTGGTATATAGTATTCAATTAGCAAACGATTGAACGAGTTCGTTAACCACCAAAATCGGTCCACCGGAAGGGGGGGTTTACCCCGAACCCAAAACACTAATTTGACTATGTCAGCCGTAATATTTGTTATATTTCAACGAAACTTGGTATTCGTAGTGGTAATATGGAGAGAAAAGTGAGATATAAAAATTAACTAAATCAGTTCATTAGAAGGGGGGATTTACTCCGGACACACAATACCAATTCGCCACTACCAGCCCTGATTTTTGGTATATTTTGACGAAACTCGGTATTCGTAGTGGTAATCTACAGGTAAATATGTGTTGTAAAAATAAACTAAATCGGTTCATTAGAAGGGGGGGTTTACTCCGGGCCCAAATTCCTAATATACTCATACCGGTCGTAATTTCTGCTGTATTGTAACGAAACGCGGTATACGTCGTGGGTAACTCATGAGAAAGAAGTGATGTAAAAATGAGCTGAATCGGTCAATCGGAAAGCGGGGGTTTAATTTGTAATATATTTCAATAGAAAAGCCCGCCAGACGTAGGTTCACAAAGCCGCCGCAAGGAGCGCTTTCTACCACTAGAGTGACTGTATCCTGTTCCTGCGTTATATCGAAATACGATAATATGAGTTTTTTTTGTATTTAGTACGTAGTATAATAGGTACCATATGTAAACATAACTCTGGAAGCAAATTAATAATTGATCAGTTACTCATTACAAATTTAAAAGAGAACTATTCATGTTTTTATTTTATTTATGTAGGATATTTTAAGCAAATTGTTCTGGAAAGCAGTCTACACTACCCAAATTCTGAGGAAAGTGCTTAGTTATGCAGCTCCTGCGTGACGGACTTTTTTATGTTATCATCAATTTAGTTTAGTTATTAAATGTTTCCCTCTCGCACAAACGTAAACATGACATGTAGCACTTACTTCATAAATTGCAGCATAAGTATCGTCAGAACAGTACTTAGTTCTGACGATATTTGGTGCACTTCATCTATGATTCGGTCTCTTGAGTTGATTGACACCGAATAAACTTCGTGCTTCACTGTTCCCCACATGAAGAAACGAATTAATAAAATTCGATGTCTTCGGATAATTTTGAAGTAATAAATTCTGCAATATTTAAAGATAGTACGGGTGGCGATTATCATCTTTCAAAGTTCGTCATATTGCCTGCAGCGATTTCCTTAATAATTCTGCCTGGAATTGGTCGCCTCCATTATGAAGTAAGAATGACACAGTCTCCCGTTGTCTATTAAAAGTTAACAAATAGTCTCGTCAATTAAGCACTCTTCTATTTCTGAATCGGTTCGCATACTCTCGCATCGCTTTTAAAGCATTACCGTTGCTGAAACCGGTATGAAAAAAATATTCATTGCCTTTTAGTCCAATGTTATTCCTGATTATCCTCCTCGCCGGCTCCGCCGCCATTGGCCACGAGACAACTTATTGCAAGAGATTGTGTAAATAGTGTACATAGATCAACCAATTTTACATTAAAATAAGATAAGAACATAACTGTCATTGGGAGTAGCAGTAATGTCTGCCTTCTCCCCTCATCTCATCCAGTGTGTTGCTATTGTCTGATCAAATTCACTTATTGTACGTATTTGTAGAGATTGTAAATATAAATAAAGGAGAAAAAAAAAATACTTTTAGTAATTGGTTTCAGAAACAATCGGCAATGACAATTTGTTTTCCATTGAATAATTAAATAAGTAAGTGCAAAAATGAAAACTTCTTGTTTCTTTTTTGGCGATTTTCTCCAAAATGAAGCAAAAACGAGCAAACCTCTAAAAGACTTTTTGTCTGAGTTTTTTGATCCCCTACACGCTCCTGAAGTTTTGCCATTTAAAATCGGTACACCCTTTATATATATATATTCCAGAGGGTGAATCAAAATTCAGTCATCCCACAAATTTTCTCTTTATTTTGCACTAGGCCTTTCAACACAAATGTGCCATCATCAGGTGCTAACAACAAATAAAAACATGCATTAATATTGTTTGACTCTTTAATAACAATTAATATTGTTTGACTGTTGTTGGACAGTAATTAGTGTAATTAATAGTTAGAATTTATAAAGCAAATGCGGATAGTATAAATTGGAACATAATGTTATAGATTACAGTTTTTTAGTAAATATTTTTTTAGTAAATAATTTGTAATTATTTAGTTTTTTTAGTAATTAATTTGTAATTATTTACTAAAAAACTGTAATCTATAACGTGATGTTCCAATTTATACTATCAGCATTTGCTTTATAAATTCTAACTATTAATTAGACTAATTACTGTCCAACAACAGTCAAACAATATTAATTGTTATTAAGGAGTCAAACAATATTAATGCATGTTTTTATTTGTTGTTAGCACCTGATGATGGCACATTTGTGTTGAAAGGCCTAGGGCAAAATAAAGAGAAAATTTGTGGGAAGACTGAATTTTGATTCACCCTCTGGAATTAAGCAACCCCACTACCGGAAAACATAAATATATATATAAATATATATATATATATATATATATATATATATATATATATATATATAATATATATATATATATATATATATATATATATATATATTTATACATTTACATATCAGGATATCAAAACAAAATATTAAATTTCGGCATAATATTACAGAGGGTATATTAGAGGGGAATATTCGTGCAAATGAACCAACGAGAATTGTTGTGTTGTGAGACAACATGCAATATCATAATCAAATACATGTTATCCAAACTCACGCTATTTTCCGGGAACAAAATACAATTTCCAAGCCTCGTAAACAATGATGGTTTGATATTTTTAATAATTATCGCTAGCCCTATTGAATGGAATATACTAACACTGAAATTATTTCTAGAAGGCGTCAATACTTTGGAGTAGCCATAATATTTTCTTAATATTTGATGATGGATGAAGTGTCCAGCATTCCTAAGCATTTTAACGACTCTTAATAATTAAGAAAAAACTAACCAATGTTAATCTAAAATAAATACTAATAATGAGGTGAAGATAGTTAGCCGTAAAGGTGATAAGCAATCAGGGAATAGTTGGGATTCGGCTAGGAAAACATCAATAGGATTCATGATGATTAGATAGTTAGCCGTCGAGGTGATAAGTAAAGATGGAATGGTTGGGATTCGGCTAAAGAAACCTCAATACGATTTTTTTTATAAAAAATCTATATTTTGGACGTTTCGGCTACTCATTGGTAGCCTTCGTCAGCTAAAATGACAAGAAAAACAAAAATTAATAGAAAAAAAAAGTTTATAATTAACATAAGTAACAGAAAAATAAATACACTTAACTTATTATAAAAGAACAATTTGGTCTTAAATTCATAGAATGAGTAAAATGAAAATCAAAAGAAACATAACAAAAAGAAGAAAAAAGGTTATTATATTGAAGTTTATATAGGTAAATAGGTGCTAATAGTAACATTAATTAATTATAACAAACAAATAAGATACTACATACCTATGGAAATGCCTGGAGGCAGAGGAAGACCAATGTTGACAGTTAAGTCACCATAGACGAAGTGTCTAAGAAAAAAGGAATCTACTAGGGTAAATGAAACTGAAAACAAACCAGGTGGTGGGAGAAAGGTCGATTGGGATCAAAAGGCCAGTTTATGACATTTTATGACAGGAAAGGAGAGAAAGGTGTTAATGCAAGGATACGCAAGGGGCAGGGGAAAATACTAGGTGGGAGGTCGGGAGAGTTTTTGAAAAATATTAGCGTACATGTACGCTAGAACGTAGATTCCTGTTTTCTTAGACACTTCTACTATGGTGAATTAACTGTCAACATTGGTCTTCCTCTGCCTCCAGGCATTTCCATAGGTATGTAGTATCTTATTTGTTTGTTATAATTAATTAATGTTACTAAGCATCTATTTACCTATATAAACTTCAATATAATAGCCTTTTTTCTTCTTTTTGTTATGTTTCTTTTGATTTTCATTTTACTCATTCTATGAATTTAAGACCAAATTGTTCTTTTATAATAAGTTAAGTGTATTTATTTTTCTGTTACTTATGTCAATTATAAACTTTTTTTTTGTATTAATTTTTGTTTTTTTTTTGTAATTTTAGCTGACGAAGGCTACCAATGAGTAGCCGAAACGTCCAAAAAATAGATTTTTTATAAAAAAAATCATATTGAGGTTTCTTTAGCCGAATCCGAACCATTCCATCTTTACTTAATAGGATCTTTGTAAAAGTGTGTATTAAGGAAGTTTTGGCTACTCTTTGGTAACCTTCGTCAACTTAAGTATGTGACCATGGTGAAACCGAATAAAGATTCTTACAAAAATGGTATTGATGTCTTCCTAGGTGAACCAAACAATTCCCTGGCTTCGTAAAAATGCAAATAGTTTTGCCCTGTCTATTTTAAGCAGCTCAATTATTGTAAATCGTAATTTCAAATCACAGGAAACAAATGGGCCTGCTCGGTGACCCCACCACAGTATAGTCCCCTCATGGGATCAAACCGACGTCATTTCACGTTCGATAAGGTAGTACCAATCACATTCAAATTTTTCACTACAACGTATTTTAATGCACTAAACACGAATCCGTTAAAAAAAGAAAAAAAAATCGCTCTCAACTAGGTAAGAAGTTATTAAGCACTAAAGTTTACTGTTATGGAGGTTATAAAAGTTGGCATAAACAGCGTATGTATTTGTAAATATGCGCAGGTATGGAATAGTCCTTAATAAAGAAGTCTAATTGAAATTTACTATCAATATTTTTAATTTAACAACACTTATTTATTCACAACCATTTTTGGAAAACTTTTGGGGGCATACATGCTATGCATTTCCGCTCGCTACGCTCGCTCAAGAAGATATCAAAACTCTAGTCAATCCAACTCGCTAAAATAATACAATTCCATTAATTTTAGCGAGTTGGATTGACTAGAATTTTTATACATTCTTGAGCGAGCGTAGCGAGCGGAAACGCGTCGCAAGTCTGCCCATAAGCGACAGGTTACGAGAGTGAGGATGCCATAAAATTGACAATTATTTTTGAATAAATAGTTTATCAACATTTCAAATGAGAGTTTTCTGTTTCCCAATGTCACATGCCTGCTCATGCGCATGTTTACAAATGCGCTGTTTACGCCAAATTTTATAACCTCCATAACAGTGAACTTTAGTACTTAATAACTTCTTTCCTAGTTGAAAGCGATTTTTGTTTTAACGGATTCGTGTATAGTGCATGAAAATACGTTAATTGTGAAAAATGTTAAAGTAATCGTTTGTGAGGACGCTAAACTGCAGTTTTACCTTTGATAATTTAAAATTGCATGTTGTTGCAAACAATTTTCCAAAATAACGTTCATCTGTAAAAATTTCCAACTTCATTTTTCCCCTTTTAAAATGAGTTCCTAATGTTTATTTATGCTTCATTTTTCAATATGTTATAGAGTATTAGTAATTTTTTTCTTTCCATTTATAATAAAAAAATTATAATAAAGATCATAATAATTATTTATGCTTTTCTTTTCAATATATTATAGTGATTTACGTGTTTTTGTACTACATATTTCCAATTTTTTATTACATATTTCATTATATATTGCTAAATACATATACAAATATTATGAATTTTATTTTAAACTAGCTGTTACTCGGCGTGCCATGCTACACCTACTTTCTGCATATAGAAAAGCCTAAATAAATTAGAAACCAAATAAGTATTATTAAAATCTAATAACAGGAATCTGTAACTGTTTCGAACCCGTGACCTCTCAACTGTAAGTCCTAGACGGCTTCGACATAACCTATAACTCCCCCCGTATCAAGACATACAAGTATGCCAAGTTTGGTAAAAATAGGTCTTGCTTATAAAAAGAAACAACAACATACAGACAGCAGCTGGTAGACGTTTTTGACCTGGCCTATGACAATCCCCTGATCAAGACCAACCTGTGTGCCCAGTTTGATCAAAATCCGTCAAACGGTGTGGGTCTGTATAAAGAACAAACATACAGACAGACAGCTGGTAGACGTTTTTGACTTAGCCTACGACTCTCCTCAGATTAAGATCTACATGTGTACCGAGTTCAGTCAAAATCCGACGACCGGTGTGGAGTTGTATAAGGGACAAACATACAGACAGACAGCTGGTAGACGTTTTTGACTTAGCCTTCGACTCTCCCCAGATTAAGATCTACATGTGTACCGAGTTTAGTCAAAATCGGATGAACGGTATGGATTTGTATAAGGGACAAACATACAGACAGACAGCTGCTAGATTTTTTTGACCTAGCCTAGGAGATTTCTCGTATCAAGAGCTACCATTATTCCAAGTTTGGTCAAAAACGGTCAAACGGTGTGGATTTGTATAAGGAACAAACAAACAGACACGTGATTTTTATATATATAGATGAACATCCGTTCCCTAATTATGATTATGGAATAATTGTTAAATATAACAGTTTTACTTTACTTCTCATAAGTGCGACTCTAAACGGACTATTTGAAGATTGGCAACTTTGGAGTTATGAAGCCCAGTAGCCCATATGGGTGATATACAAAATGAAACCAACATAACTGTCATCGAAACATAGGCCAATTTTTCTAAACTTAAGGATTCAAAATCCCTTATTCCCACCAAGGAAGAATAACGATAATTTAGTTTAAAAAAAACGTTCCTCTAATTGCTTTAGTGTGTTCTCAGGAGAAAAAAAATGTCTGAACTGCATCGGGCGGCGCTCTCGGATAAAGGAATACATTATCATTGCATTAGTTCGGTTGCTACATAAACATTAGTCTCAGCCGGTCGGATTCCAACTAAACCCCTTCAAAGATATTTGTGGTTATTTCTCTGTCTCCTTGGTTTCCCTGTATTGGTTAAGGTCTGAGGAGACACTAGGAACGGGCAGTAGTCGATATTACAGCACTGTCGATAGGCTGATACTATCGCTTAAAATATATCGATACTATCGATAGTTATTCGATAGCAGCTTTCCCTATACCTGTCCAATGAAGAATTGGGTCTTTTTGCGAAGACCACATCCAGTTACTTTTGAAGTAGCAGTAGTGATTGTATCAGTGATTCAGCGCATGAGCATAACTCCTTTGCCTTCCTATTGGAGGATTGGATGACCAATTGCATTCGTTCTTGCTGGGAGTAAAGTAACCTTCAACAGTGAATTAGCTTTTGTTTATGAAAAAGCTCTGCTTATGTTTGTGAGAAAAATGAGTCTTTTACAATTAGTTCGCGATGTTCCTGACAAAGTAAAAGGGATTGGTTTCTTACTGGGAAAAATTAATGGAATCCTATTAATTTTAGCGAGTTGGATAGACTAGAGTCGCTACAATTAATATAATTCTATTAATTGGGAGTTGAATTGACTAGGGTTTTGATATTTTCTTGAGCGAGCGGAGCGTAGCGTAGCGAGCGGAAACGCATAGCATGTAATGCCTAATAAATGTAAAATATCCAAAAAAGAGAGAGAGAAAAGGAATAAAATATGTTTGTTTACAAATAACGTTGTTTGTTATCCTTCATAACCTGCAAAACAGTCAACTTTAAAGCTTAATAACTTATTTCATAGTTGAGAGAATTGATTTTGATCATATTAACCTTAATAAATATTGCTTGCCATTATCTAATATGAATTATAACCGTAGATAACGAGTCAAGAAGTAGTAGATAACCAGCAAAGAACCTAACTGTAACTGTTATAAATCACTACTGCTACTTCAAAAGTAACTGGATGTGGTCTTCGCAAAAAGACCCGAAGAATTTAATATTATTGAATTGTATTATCTATTACTTGCAGGAATAGGTATACTATTTATAAGATTACACCAAGGTTTCAAACGGGTTTAGTTGTGTTCCTTGAGCCAAAAGCACAAAGGAAAGCCAAGATTTCCGCTTTTCTTTGGCTCAATCTGGTCCAATGCTCAGAAATTAATTTTTCCAGCGGATGAAAATACTGTTCTGAGCATATAGTCGGGCGTGGGACACACATCATAATGCATGGGTGCATTATGTAGTTGGTTTTATTATTCTTTACAGAATTGCAGCGGACAAGCTTTCTTCGGGAGTGGATGTTGCTGCAAGTAATTCTGAATAGTTATATTCGAATTTGCTTTGCATGTCCTCAGCATCATTTTTGCGTTGACCATGTATGAAAACGCTGCTTCTCTATTCAGTCTTTGGTAGTTTTTGAATTTCGGGTGTAGATGTAGAAGCAGCTAATAAAGTGGAATCAGAAGTGTCTGTACTAGTAATTAGTCTCTGTAAACTACTAGCAGCGTTTTTGGAGCAAGCTAAGGAATTTTTTAGCCACATGTGTGTATTTTTCTCCTTTAAGCTCCTTCGCTGGGGCATCGTCTTGATCTTCTCTCGGCTTCTTTCTCCAGCGGTGCTCGTTGTCCGGCCGTTATATTTCGCCCGAATCCTATTGGGCTTCATCAGACGTGTTCCTTATTCTTCGGGGTGTGCAGGAGCTATGAGGTGTGTGCATTTTGTGCATTGCAATTCTTTAAAACTGCCTTATTCTTTCACCGAGGGACCAACAGTCGTCGAAGCAGGAATGGTTCTAGTTTCATAAAGAACCAGCCGGCAGGATACACTGGCTACCAACAAATCAAGGAATTTCTTTCCAGTATCGGTACGAGCAACCGCTCGTGTCAGTTTTAATACCACAGCCCTCCAGATACTGAGAACTTCAAATCTAGAAAAAAAAAAGTAAAAAATCTATCGATAGAAGACACCACGGGAATATGAACCATTTGTGCTTTCATGGTAAAACACCAATAATTTTTGTAGATTTACATGGTCCACGTTAATTACTGCTTTAAGGTCGTCTGAATATGACCTTGTCGATGTGGTAATAACGGACCTTTTGCCAGATATTTTGCAGGCATCCCTAGGTTTTCTTCTGAGAATATATGTAGGCTTCTGTCGGGACCTTATTTATACAAGTCGGGGTCGTAGGTGGCCTTTGTGCACCTCTGTTTGACCTGAATTCCAAGCATCCAATAAATTTGATGTCTTCTGCAGGATGACGGATACCCATAATTTATTAAGTATGTAACCATTTTTGCTATCGAAATTCTGAGGTTATTAATAATGTCGATCGCTTCTGGGACAATCCTTACTCGTTTTTTAGATGCCTTAGGGTGGGTTTAAACTTGCTAGTTATTGCAGGATATTTATATCAGAGAGAAATTGCGACTATTGAAACCCCATGTAAAGTGTATGTCGGCAATAAATTCTACCATGAGCAATTTATTGCAGACATACATTTTACATGGGGTTTCAATAGTCGCAATTTCTCTCTGATATAAATATCCTGCAATAACTAGCAAGTGTAAACCCACCCTTAATTAGAACTTTACACAAACTCTACGAAGTGATTTCTGGTTAAAAGGTGTTCTGCAACCACTGATCTTTTTGTATATGTGTTCTTGGTACTTTTGATATGTTCTTTGCCATTCAAGTAATGTCTTGTAGAAGTCAGTGAAGCCATTATAATCAGAAAAAGTCCGTCACGCAGGAGCTGCATAACTAAGCACTTTCCTCAGAATTTGGGTAGTGTAGATTGCTTTCCAGAACAATTTCCTTAAAATATCCTACATAAATAAAATAAAAACATGAATAGTTCTCTTTTAAATTTGTAATGAGTAACTGATCAATTAATAATTTGCTTCCAGAGTTATGTTTACACATGGTACCTATTACACTTCGTAATAAATACAAAAAACCTCATATTATCGTATTTTGATCTAACGCAACGGAACAGGATACAGTCACTCTAGTGGTAGAAAGCGCTCCTTGCGGCGGCTTTGTGAACCTACGTCTGACGGGCTTTTCTATTGAAATATATTACAAATTAAACCCCCGCTTTCCGATTGACCGATTCAGCTCATTTCTACAACACTTCTTTCTCATGAGTTACCCACGACGTATACCGCGTTTCGTTACAATACAGTTGAAATTACGACCGGTATGAGTATATTAAGAATTTGGGTCAGGAGTAAACCCCCCCCCTTCTAATGAACCGATTTAGTTTATTTTTACAACACATATTTACCTGTAGATTACCACTACGAATGCTGAGTTTCGTCGAAATATACCAAAAATCACTGCTGGTAGTGGCGAATTGGTATTGTGGGTCCGGAGTAAACCCCCCCCCCTCCTAATGAACCAATTTAGTTTATTTTTACAACAGTTATTTACCTGTGGATTACCACTACGAATACCGAGTTCCGTTGAAATATACCAAAAATCACGGCTGGTAGTGGCGAATTGGTATTGTGGGTCCGGAGTAAACCCCCTCTTCTAATGAACCGATTTAGTTCATTTTTATATCTCACTTTTCTCTCTATATTACCACTACGAATACCAAGTTTCGTTGAAATATAACAAATATTACGGCTGACATAGTCAAATTAGTGTTTTGGGTTCGGGGTAAACCCCCCCTTCCGGTGGACCGACTTTGGTGGTTAACGAACTCGTTCAATCGTTTGCTAATTGAATGCTATATACCAAGTTTCGTGACGAAAAAACAAAAACTCTGGCCGCTATCGTGTTAACAGACACATATATATATATATATATATATATATATATATCTATATATATATATATATATATAGATATATATATAAATTTTAACGGGGGTCATTTTCGGTGTCTACTAGGTAGGATCGATAAAGATTTGAAGAAATTTTTCAAAAATTCCGTCATGAGTCCAACCTCAATAGCTACTTTCCTTCGGAGGAAACTGCTAAAACACCAAGTACTGACAATCAGCTAAAAATCGTTACAAAATCATTATTTCGATTGCCTAGAAAATTCATCATAACCGGAATTGTCTTAAAACAAATGTAACATCAATTGAAAAGCGTAAAGCATTTAACTGCACCTGAAAAGCAGAAAGTATTTAACATCAACTGAAAATCCTAAAGGATTTAAAATAACCTGAGAGATCTAAAGCATTTAAAATCAGCTGAAAAACCTAACCTTTACCATCAGCTGAAAAGTCTTAAGGATTTATCATCAAAGAATCCTTCCAAATTCTTAATGACAAATAAACCTCCAAATCAAGACAAGATGCATAGAGGTAGTTAATTCTGGAGTCTCCGTTCATGGCACGGTTCGTTCCTACCTCTCTGCCCGTTATCTCGCTTCCCGTGAACTAGCTCGTTGGAGAGATAAGCAGCCATAGAGATTAAGACACTCGCCAGGTAGCAGCGAGGATTAAATTCCGTTTTATCATTATCAGATCATAACTTCCAAGGAGGACTCTCCTTAATAAAGGTCGTACTTAAGGTGTCTAATAGAAGATTAAAGGCCTAGTATTTAAAGTCATCATTAATTTCAGTTTTTATATATTTATATTTTACACGCTATATTGAAAAATAAATGTATTAACATCCACTGGATTTTTTACCTAGACCTGCTAGAAAGCAGGGAACACCTGGCGGCGACCACATCAAGTTACTTTGAAGTATCTGTCGTGATTTTAAACAGTGATTTTGGTACTTACTGATTAGCTTACAGGTTATCTACGGTTAGAGACCATATTATATAAATATAGTAATGAAAAGTACTTAAAATCCCTGCAATCACAACTAAAAGTAACTCTTTTTGACTACAATATTTATATAATATGGTTTCTTACTAACCCTAAGATAACTTGTATTTGTAAGTAATACTAAGGCTTCTAAAACCGAAAATAAAGTAATCAGAATATATTTCATGAAGCAATATTTATTAATAAAAAGGTTAATATTATAAAAATCGGGTCTGTTTGCGAACACCACATCCAGTTACTTTGAAGTAGCTGTCGTGATTTTAAACAGTGATTTTGGTACTTACTGTTTAGCTTACAGGTTATTTGCAGGTTATCTATTACCTGTATACAGGTTATCTAAGGTTAGAAACCGCATTATATAAATATAGTAATGAAAAGTTAATTCAGTAATGAAAAGTATTAAAAATCACAGCAATCACTATTAAAGTAACTTTTTTTTACTACTATATTTATATAATATGGTTTCTAACTAACCCATAGATAACTTTTATTTGTAAGCAATGCTTATAGGCTTGTAATGCATAAATGAAAATAAGCAGAATATATTTCTGCAAGCAATATTTAATAATAAAGAGGTACATGCATATATATATATATATATATATATATATATATATATATATATATATATATATATATATATATATATATATAAATCTGAGAACTTCTTACTTTCGATTTTAGCACTTTCCTCCTAAGGAAAGTAGCTATTGAGGTTGCACTCATGACGGAATTTTTGAAAAATTTCTTCGAATCTTTATCGATCCTACCTAGTAGACACCAAAAATGACCCCAGTTAAAATTTATATATATATATATATATATATATATATATATATATATATATATATATATATATATATTATATATATGTCCGTTAACACGATACAGGCCAAAATTTTTGTTTTTTCGCCACGAAACTTGGTATGTAGTATTCCCGCATCAAACGATTGATCGAGTTCGTTAACCAACAAAATCGGTCCGTCTGGAGGGGGGGGGGGGTTACTCCGGAGCCAAAGTAGTTATTTGCCAATAACAGTCGTAATTTTTGTTATATTTCAAGGAAACTCGGTATTTGTTGTGGTCAACTGAAGAGAAAAATGTGTTGTAAAAATAAACTAAATCGGTTCATTAGGGGGGGGGGTTACCCTGGAGCCAAAGTAGTTATTTGCCAATATCTATATTTTATTATATTTTAGTGTTGAAGACTTGTAGACGAAAATGTGAAGCTTCGTGTATTTATTACTTAGTGCAGTACCCCACATACACAAAACTCTGGAAGGAAATTAATTACAAAATTAATAATTGAAACATGTGCTGATAATAAATTCACAAGAGCAGAACTATTTATGTTTTTATTTTATTTATCTATCTTGGTTATTTTAAGCAAATTGTTCTGGAAAGCACTCAACGCTACCCAATTCTGAGGAAAGTGCTTAGTTATGCAGCTCCTGCGTGACGGACTTTTAACGTACTTTTCAATGCCCAAAATATTTTAGCTTTTTTGCAACTTTTTATAATGTCTACATTCGCAAGCTCTGTATTCAATATAAATAAATAATAGAAAGGTTAATATTATAAAAATAAATTGTTGTTAATTGTAAAGTTTAGGGGCCTCCTCGCCGATTTTTTGTTGTCCGGTGGTTCTAATAATTGCACATTTTCATTGATTGTCATAAGGACAATAAAAAGCACATTTACATGTATCTGGTCACCTTAATAGAAAGTATAGCCCATGGGGCCAATCTTTTCACCAATCCCGCCTAAGATTTTACGGAATTGGTGGAAGGTTTAGCCAATTTCTGTGATTTGCAAACATTATTTTTTAATTTATGCTATCTTAGAGCCTCCCATTATGCACTATCTTATTTTATGGTTGAAATACCGGGTTGTTCATTATAATAAAAAAATAGAAATCAACGGATGGTGGAATTAAGCTAGGAGAAAAAAAAACGTCCAGCAAAGATTTTTGCTTGAAGATCTGACGTTTTTTTCTCCTAGCCGAATCCCTACCACCTGTTGACTTCGCAACACCCCAAAGGCTAATTATCTCTACTACTTTATCTCATTAATAAATAATTAGTCTCTAAATTTTTGCTTTATCTGTTAAATGAAGACCGGAGGAAGTGAAAAAGAAGTGATCAATGGATTAGGAAAAAAAAGTCAATTCCATCGGTTTAGTGGCTAGTGTTTAAGAAAGTAGAATTGGTTTGATGAAGAAGTGTCTGGTGTAAGTGGAGTTCCGGCCAGCTAGTGGTCAAGCACCGGAAAACAGGCGTGTCCAGTTCATCCCACGGAGGGCGACCTCCGAAGTCGACAATAAAGGGTGTTTTTGTCGACTGTGGATATCCTCTATTCTAACAAATTAAGGCAGTAGAACTCACTCGACTACGCATAGGTCATATCTAGATTAATCAACAATAATAACAAGATGGAAACAGCCGAATTTGGGAGTAGTGTAAAGACGTTTATGATCCGACTTGTAAATGTGAACGTTCTGACAAGAAACGTCAGAACCCAAACGCCACAAAATATAGGCGTCTATAAGGGGGCGGGCTGAGGGAGCTGCAGCCCCCCCCCACCCTAAATCGGTAAAAATGTACCATAAAAACCTTAAAAATAAATGAAATAAGATCACTTAGTTCAGAAAAATAGTTTTTATTGGGTGAAGGTAATAGCGTTTTAATTGGGTAACTATTCTACGTTCTAGATTGTTAGTTTATTTCCATACCCTCCAAATGTTCTCAGCCGGGTCAATATTTCAATAATATGAAATAGATACAGTACGGTAACAGGAGACCTGTTATTGTCCTAGCAACAAGGCTTGCCGCTCTAAAAATACTTTTTAAATTTGAATATCAAGAAAACCTTTCTTAGCGAGTGTTTACATCCTATAGGGAATGCCCATACAAATTCCAAATTTTTCTGTCGAGTGGTTTGGGCTGGGCAATGATAGGTCAGTAAGAGGGTGAGTGAGTGGTATTTGACAAATATATAGTAGACTAGCTGAATATCCGTGCTTCACCACAGAAGATAAGTAGTTATTTTATTACGTTAAATAATGTAACATTAAAATTAACGCTACTACACAATTTTGTGCAGTTTATTATAGCACGGTTCCCGTCATAGTAACTGTTATTCATCCATTGATAATAATCAAAGTATAATGATTCTTCAACTGATCCTTTTCTCAATCTTCTTATTTTTGTGCTAGGCGGAAGGTCAAAAAATAAAAACTTCACCACTCAGTTTAACCATCTTTATTGCGTCCCTACATGTTTCACACCTTTATTGGTGCCTCTTCAGGGGAAAAATTACAAAAGTAAAACTTACAGCCTCAACCTGAGGAGGATAACCTTCCACCAGTATGGCCACGTCTAGACTGATCATGGTCTGAAAGAATTTACTTTTGTAATTTTTCCCCTGAAGAGGCAACAAAAAAGGTGTGAAACATGTAGGGACGCAATAAAGTTGGTGAAACTGAGTGGTGAAGTTTTTATTTTTTGACCTTCCGCCTATCACGAAGATAACAAAGTATAATGTTTCTTGCAATTGGGGCGCTCCGGACCAGTGTCAAGAAACAGATAACGTAGATATAACCCGTTATCTATAGGTTAGCAATAACAGGAGTTTAACCAGTACAGGTTGAAATTCGTTGCCAATAATAAATGTTCGTCAAAATTAAAAAAATTATGTTTCCAAGATGTCATTTGGAAACACTTATTATATTTGCTAGCATTGCCAAGAAGTGCTCTGAGTGGGGATGCTGATGGGTGAGGAGGCTGTGCAAGGGTTCGGGATATTATTACCTCGGATAGACCATCACCAGGTATAGCGTAAACTCTATGAGGGACAAAATCACAGTTTATTTCTAGCAACTCAAGGTCCGCCATCATAGTTGAAATTAACCGCAATTCAAAATAATAATATGAAGTAGATACAGTACAATAACAGCTGTTCTGTTATCGTCCTAGCAACGCATGCTGCCTGCTCGAACAAATTAAAACTTGAAACCCCTCTAAAAATACTTAAAAATTTGAGTACCAAAAAATTCGTACGGATTGTTTACTTTATAAAGGAAGGAGTATCTAAGCAAAATTTCAACATTTTCTGTCAAATTGTTTGGGCTGGGCGTTGATAGGTCAGTGAGTGAGTGGTATTTGTCACATATATAGTACATTGTCCATCAACAGCACAGTACTCACTACAAAATTTGAAATAGCGGAAAAATCAGTTAGGGTTCCGATTAACCGAGTCAATGGGGACCAAGGTTACCTCGGTTAAACGAAATAATCGGTTAATCGGAACCATACCAATAGCAATTGGAAATGTAGGTTGTTTTTTAATAAAAACTACTTATATGCTAAAAAAAACTAATATTTAATAATAATAATATGTAGAAATAAAAATAACAAGAGAAAACGTGACATTATTTTTCTAAAAAAAAATCTTTAATTGTGGCTTGCCTAAATGATCTTTTTCTGTGGGCAGCAAAACAAAGCTGTTGCAGAAACCAAAACAGTGACTCACCGTATTTGCCCTGAGGGTTTTTTGAGACAACACTTTGTAGCACAAGCCAGTCTCATCCGAGTTGTAAATTTGGTCAGCGCATAGATTTTGAGTATTTATTAACAATTCAAAATCATTAATAAATTTGGATGAAGATTGGGTATCCGCTGAAAGTTTTCCCTCGCAAATGCTGAGATTTGTATTTCTTCTGAGAATCGGGATGAAGTTCCCGTCGTGGCCATTGGCTCAATTTCATATGTATATAAACACATAGCCACCCCCCCCCCTTAGGCTTGACACCTCGGTTAATCGGGATCTCGGTTGACCGGACCTCGGTTAATCGGTATCTCGGTTGACCGGAGCACGGTTAATCGGAACCCTACTGTATTTATATTTGTTGTTCACCCGTTACTTTTTTTTTTTTTTAGGAATGTGGTTAATTGACGCGGCTCCTTCGGCGGACAGGACATCGGCCCAAGAGATAAAATCATTAAAGGACATTACAAGTGGTTTTGCATTTCCCATCCAGACGTTCTGTTTTAATCCCGATCTACCCAGGAGATAAGGACAATCCCATCCATTTTATCTACCTTCTACAGGAGCGCGGTTATTTATTAATACCCTTCAAGGATACCCGGAATGGTCTGCAGAAAGGGAAGCAAAAAAAAAAAAAAAAATATGCAAGAAAAGAACGGGGACTTGAGAATTCGCTTATCCGATAATTTATCATCGCTTCCTTTTGCATTTAAAGTCATTCGAAATTACACAGAGTCCTTTTTCGTTTTATTATAGTCCTTCTTCGTCGGTCTCAATTTCATTCTACACCGCCCAACAAAAAGACTAGCACAATCAAATAATCCGAATACCTTTATAGACCAGGATCGATAAGATATTAAATTTATGGAATCTGTGGATAAAAAATTAAATAAATGCAAAAAAATTTAATGAACCCTTCATAAATTAAAGCAAAAATAGCTTCCAGAGTAATCCTCGATTTATTGAGACTTTTATAATGGCGATTTACGAGGTCACAATTTCCAGACAAAATTTTATTACAGTATAACTCAATTCAATAAGAAAAATTATAAATTTGTCCTTCAATTTATAGGTAAATTTGAACATTTATCTCTAAATAAAAGAACTTGAAATTGAAAATATTTCTGATTCCATAAACAATCCGCAGTATTCGTTGGAGTTGAATTTTATTTAAATATTATTAAAATATAGTTTGTCTTAATTTCATATCGTTTATTTATTTATGTATTTTTATATTAATAATTTTTATTATATTCTCTAAATTTGTATTAGATTACTAATCCTTTCCTTATGTAGTATCAATACATGTCAACAAAAAAATGCATTCTTCATAGGGTTACTATGCATCAAACAGGAGCTGCTTATGTTCTCGACAATTAGTTACTTTAAGCCACCTAAGTTCCAAACGTTCTTAAATTTACCGATAAAGAAATATAGAAAGTAAAAAATCATTTATTTAATATTATCTGTAATCGGTTGCTAGAAGTAGTTCTAATAGGGCTACTATGCATCAAACAGGAGCTGCTTATGTTCTCGACAATTAGTTACTTTAAGCCACCTAAGTTCCAAACGTTCTTAAATTTACCGATAAGAGAAATATAGAAAGTAAAAAATCATTTATTTAATATTATCTGTAATCGGTTGCTAGAAGTAGTTCTAATAGGGCTACTATGCATCAAACAGGAGCTGCTTATGTTCTCGACAATTAGTTACTTTAAGCCACCTAAGTTCCAAACGTTCTTAAATTTACCGATAAAGAAATATAGAAAGTAAAAAATCATTTATTTAATATTATCTGTAATCGGTTGCTAGAAGTAGTTCTAATAGGGCTACTATGCATCAAACAGGAGCTGCTTATGTTCTCGACAATTAGTTACTTTAAGCCACCTAAGTTCCAAACGTTCTTAAATTTACCGATAAGAGAAATATAGAAAGTAAAAAATCATTTATTTAATATTATCTGTAATCGGTTGCTAGAAGTAGTTCTAATAGGGCTACTATGCATCAAACAGGAGCTGCTTACGTCCTCGACAATTAGTTACTTTAAGCCACCTAAGTTCCAAACGTTCTTAAATTTACCGATAAAGAAATATAGAAAGTAAAAAATCATTTATTTAATATTATCTGTAATCGGTTGCTAGAAGTAGTTCTAATAGGGCTACTATGCATCAAACAGGAGCTGCTTACGTTCTCGACAATTAGTTACTTTAAGCCACCTAAGTTCCAAACGTTCTTAAATTTACCGATAAAGAAATATAGAAAGTAAAAAATCATTTATTTAATATTATCTGTAATCGGTTGCTAGAAGTAGTTCTAATAGGGCTACTATGCATCAAACAGGAGCTGCTTACGTTCTCGACAATTAGTTACTTTAAGCCACCTAAGTTCCAAACGTTCTTAAATTTACCGATAAAGAAATATAGAAAGTAAAAAATCATTTATTTAATATTATCTGTAATCGGTTGCTAGAAGTAGTTCTAGTAGGGCTACTATGCATCAAACAGGAGCTGCTTACGTTCTCGACAATTAGTTACTTTAAGCCACCTAAGTTCCAAACGTTCTTAAATTTACCGATAAAGAAATATAGAAAGTAAAAAATCATTTATTTAATATTATCTGTAATCGGTTGCTAGAAGTAGTTCTAATAGGGCTACTATGCATCAAACAGGAGCTGCTTACGTTCTCGACAATTAGTTACTTTAAGCCACCTAAGTTCCAAACGTTCTTAAATTTACCGATAAGAGAAATATAGAAAGTAAAAAATCATTTATTTAATATTATCTGTAATCGGTTGCTAGAAGTAGTTCTAATAGGGCTACTATGCATCAAACAGGAGCTGCTTACGTTCTCGACAATTAGTTACTTTAAGCCACCTAAGTTCCAAACGTTCTTAAATTTACCGATAAAGAAATATAGAAAGTAAAAAATCATTTATTTAATATTATCTGTAATCGGTTGCTAGAAGTAGTTCTAATAGGGCTACTATGCATCAAACAGGAGCTGCTTACGTTCTCGACAATTAGTTACTTTAAGCCACCTAAGTTCCAAACGTTCTTAAATTTACCGATAAAGAAATATAGAAAGTAAAAAATCATTTATTTAATATTATCTGTAATCGGTTGCTAGAAGTAGTTCTAATAGGGCTACTATGCATCAAACAGGAGCTGCTTACGTTCTCGACAATTAGTTACTTTAAGCCACCTAAGTTCCAAACGTTCTTAAATTTACCGATAAAGAAATATAGAAAGTAAAAAATCATTTATTTAATATTATCTGTAATCGGTTGCTAGAAGTAGTTCTAATAGGGCTACTATGCATCAAACAGGAGCTGCTTACGTTCTCGACAATTAGTTACTTTAAGCCACCTAAGTTCCAAACGTTCTTAAATTTACCGATAAAGAAATATAGAAAGTAAAAAATCATTTATTTAATATTATCTGTAATCGGTTGCTAGAAGTAGTTCTAATAGGGCTACTATGCATCAAACAGGAGCTGCTTACGTTCTCGACAATTAGTTACTTTAAGCCACCTAAGTTCCAAACGTTCTTAAATTTACCGATAAAGAAATATAGAAAGTAAAAAATCATTTATTTAATATTATCTGTAATCGGTTGCTAGAAGTAGTTCTAATAGGGCTACTATGCATCAAACAGGAGCTGCTTACGTTCTCGACAATTAGTTACTTTAAGCCACCTAAGTTCCAAACGTTCGCCGTCTGAAGCGTAACTGGCCTAGAGACCAGCTCCAAGAGTAGTTAGTACAATATTACTCTCTGCCTTGTGGGTACTGCAACTGTGCAGCTTCCCTCCTCACGAGCTTCAAGACACATTCACATGTATCATACATTACTGGAAATGTATTTTTACATTGTTGTAAATTCTGAATAAATAAATAAATAAATAACAATTATCCAAAATAATGTTCATTTTTAGAAATTTTCAACTTCCTTCAAAACGATCTCTTAATTTTTAATTATGCTTTTTTTTCAATATGTTATAGAGTTTTAGTCATTTTGTTCTATATACTTTCAACTTTTGTTCTTTCTATTGATAATAACAGAACTCATACTAGTCTATGCTTTTCTTTTAAATATTTTATAGTTTTTTTTTTTTTTTTTTTTTTTTTTTTTTTTTTTTTTTTTTTTTTTTTTTTTTTTTTTTCATTAAGGAGCATTAGAGGAAGAGGTTTCCACACTTTCTAACCATCCATGGTGTCTATGGAATTTTTCCTGCGTCCATTGGACACAGATAATTTTCTAAAAAATCATAAATCTCCTTTATATATAAGTATATATATATATATATGTGTATATATATATATAACATATATTTATAAATAAAGGCTACAAGGGCACAGGGAGGAAGATACTGTATATAAACTAATTAAATTTACCGATTAAGAAATATAGAAAGTAAAAAATCATTTATTTAATATTATCTGTAATAGGTTGCTAGAAGTAGTTCTAATAAAAAAGCATTGATATTTTATTCATGAACACCAAACCAACATTTGTAGTCTTAGGCGGGACCCGACTAAGTACAATACAAACTCAAAAATGTAAACTCTATTTTCAGTTTAATAGAGTAGTGCCTGATTTAATTTGTACACTTACGAGATTAATCGTACAAAACTATTGAATCCAACGAAGACAAGCGCCTCCTTTCCGAATAAATATTTATCCACCTAGAAAATAACCCAGTAAACGAAAAAATTGATAAAGAAATTATCTCCTCTACCTGCTCCAACATCTTCCATTTATTAAAAACTTCTCCCTAATACTCCATACCACCTGCATTATTGTCCTTCATACCTGCCTCCCTTCCATTAACACAAACATTATTTGACACCTTACTTTACGACACAGCTTCCGCCGCTCTTTCTTTCACCTCCCAAAGTACCCTGCTCATTGAGTGGTCCAGAACCCCCCCCCCCCCTTCAACAACTCCTTTCCCCTAGGTTTCCTTGTATCAACAGTCAGAAATTATTCCAACATCTGTGAGGTATAGTTCTCAATTTTCTCATCGGTAAGCCCATCTTGTTATTCTTATATCTGTTCTAATCTAATCTGTTATTCTTATATCTGTTCCAATCTAATCTGTTATTCTTATATCTGTCCTCCTAATAATCTAAGCATTACTATAGCACATTGTTCCCCTAACTGTATATTGTTTTTTTTTTTCTCTTTTTTCTTTTCATATATGTATGTATGTGTGTGTATATATGTGTATGTGGGTGTGTATATATATATATATATATGTAAATGTGTGTATGTATATATATGGATACAGGTATACATATATGTAGATAATATAACTAAATATGTCCTACTTGTTTTTACAGCCCTGATGAAGGCCTGAATCTCAAGCCGAAACGTCGGCACAATAAAACCATTTTCATTTGTAAAATGTAGTTTTATTAAGTAGCAGTGATCGAACCCCGACCTACCTTGCATCATCAACGGTCAACCATCTCCTCTCAAATAATATATTTATTGTTATTTTTATGATAAAATGTAGTTTTATTAAGTAGCAGTGACCGAACCCCGACAATCCCTACCTTGCATCATCAAGGGTCAACGATCTCCTCTCAACAAAAAACTATTGTATGTTCACTACTTATAAATGGGGTCTCCCCGTGCTCTAGTGGCTAGTCGTCGGTGCGCCGTAAAAAAAAAAAAATATATATATAAAAAATAAAATAAAATAAAAATCATATTATTTACAGTAGTATTTCTAAAGTGACACAACTCGTGTCTCGCCCTTTCTGTCTCCATGATATTGAATGAATGAAATGAATGAATGAATGAAAAAAAAAAAACGTTATTCTGGGACTTCGTCCCATAATAATACAAATAAATACAAAATAAACAATAAAGAAATTTAACCTAAAAATATAAATATAAATAAAGAAAAAACAAAAGTATATATAAAAAAAAAAAACTAATACAAATATTACACCCCTGGCCAAATTTTATTGTACACCTATCATACGGGTTCTATCTCTATTATTCCAAGGGAAAGACATTAGGATAATTTGGGTTCCTAAAACTAAAAACAAAACTCCTTTTGAAATGATTTTATTACAAGTATAAGCTTTATAATATTTTTTTCTAAGATTTATTGTGTTAAAAGTTGGCCAAATTTAATTGTACACTTAAAAATTAATTCAAAAACATCAAAAAATAATTAAAATATTAGTAATCAATGGTATTACCATTTAGTGTAATATCATTTAAGACTCTTCCGTTCATTGAGCAGCACAAATGTTTCAATTATTCTGGCTTCTTGATTTTGACATTGTCAACTGCTTTTAAAATAGCCTGCCATCGTTTTGGGGCGCTCCTTTTGTGTAAACGTCTTCAGATAGTGCTTGCCAATAATTTTCCCTGGGATTGAGGTCAGGAGATCGCGCTGGCCACTCTAACACATGAAGAACCATTTCTGACAACCCCTGTTTTGTCACTCTGGAAGTATGAACGGGTTCATTATCTAGAAAAAAATAATGGGTCTTTTTGCGAAGACCACATCCAGTTACTTTTGAAGTAGCAGTAGTGATTTAATGAACAGTTACTCGTACTCGCTGATATGCTTACTGATTAGCTTATAGGTTCTTTGTTGGTTATCTACTACTTCTTGACTCGTTATCTACGGTTATAATTCATATTAGATAATGGCAAGCAATTTTTATTAATAAAAAGGTTAATATGATCAAAATCAATTCTCTCAACTATGAAATAAGTTATTAAGCATTAAAGTTGACTGTTTTGCAGGTTATGAAGGATAACAAACAAGTTATTTGTGAACAAACATATTTTAATCGTTTTCTCTCTCTTTTTTGGATATTTTACATTTATTAGGTATTACATGCTATGCGTTTCCGCTCGCTCAAGAAGATATCAAAACCCTAGTCAATCCAACTCGCAATTAATAGAATTACATTAATTTTACCGACTCTAGTCTATCCAACTCGCTAAAATTAATAGGATTCCATTAATTTTTCCGAGTAAGAAACCAATCCCTTTTTCTTTGTCAGGAACATCGCGAACTAATTGTAAAAGACTCATTTTTCTCACTAACATAAACAGAGCTTTTTATACACAAAAGCTAATTCACTGTTGAAGGTTACTTTACTCCCAACAAGAACCAAAGCAATTGGCCATCGGAATCCTCCAATAGGAAGGCAAAGGAGTTATGCACATGCGCTGAATCACTGATACAATCACTACTGCTACTTCAAAACTAACTGGATGTGGTCTTCGCAAAAAGACCCAAAATAATATTTTCCATCTGGGAACACATATTTCATCCAGGCCAAGACTTTTTCTCGGAAAATTGTTAAATACAGCTGGCTATTAATTTCCCCTGAGACTGTTTTCCAAGAGAAAATCGCCCGGTGCTGTGATAACAGGCCAAACAATGATTCCCTCACTTCTCATATGCCGTTTAGGACGGTTAAATGAGGTACTAGGACCATCTTCCATACAACTATACTCCTTATCTGGACCATCTTTAGAAAGAATTTGCTTATCGATGAATACGGTTCGTGTCCAGATGAACTCGTCTAATGCGGGCCACTCGCGACTCTTTTATTTACGCAAAATTCTCGATTAGCGTTGGTAAGAGTATTTTTTTTTTTACAACTTTTCTCCATTTTACAACAATTTCTGTCAGAAATCTTCTTATTGTTCTCATGGAGGCAATTAAATTGAAATGCTCCTTGAGCTTCCGGGAAGTAACCAGTTCACCTTCTTGAGATAATCGACGGAATTCTCTTCTTATGTGCGATTCCGATCTCCTATTTATTTTTCGGTTGGGTCCTCTTTTAATTTTTATTCTATTATAATAGTTTTTTATCATATACACCACTGTATTATGCGGAAGATTAAAGTTTTCCGCCACAGCTATGTATGATGATACCTGTTCTTCTTATTTTTTTTTTTTTACTCGTGACATTAGACCGAATGAATATGTTTTGCTTTAATGAAAGACCTGTCTCAAACAGAAGGAAACTTTAAACTGACATAATCCATCGGTTTCAGGGTAGATAAGAGGTGTACAATTTTATTTGGCCAAGTTTTGTTTATCATTTTCTGATTAATCCTATTTCTATTCCAAAATATAGCTAGAAAACATTCAAGCCAGGTTATTGACCTTATTATTTGTTTTACATACAATCAAATAATGATTTCCAATCATTAAAAATAAAAAATCAAATCAAGATATAATGTTTTGCACTAAAAACAAAGTGTACAAATAAATTTGGCCAGGAGTGTATATACGAAGCCTTAAATAATAAAATGAAATATAAGTAAATATGTACATATAATTGGAATGGGGCAATGATGATACAATGTTCAGAGGGGGATGGGAATAAAATTAAAGAGTTTAAAATAAACAAATAAATATTAAAAGAATGGGGGCTTAAAAAAGATATGAACTAGAATACATACATAAACACGAGAAGAAAACAGCAATATAATTTACAAAGGTAATCTGGTCTTCCTGGTGGTGAAATTTTAAGAAGCCTCTTCCTGGGAGGATAGGAGAAAAGCAAAGAGGCGGGATTTAAATACAGGTAAGGAAGGAGAGTGTCGAATCGAAAGAGGGATAGAGTTCCAGAAGAAGGAGGCTCGGGAGATGAAGGAACGGTCGAAGAAGGCTGTTTTATGAGTGGGAGGATAGAGATCGGATATTATGACCTCTTTGTAGGCAAGAGTGACACATTTCAGTTGAATTTTATTTTGAGATGCGTCACTTTAGAAATACTACCGCGAAATGTAAAATTATTGAAATAAGTACATACACTTTTTATTCCTAAGGAATTTAGAAATTGAGTCCGTTGAAAAAAAGAGAAACAAAAGTGTCTGCACGAAGAAAATTTTTATATTATTATTACATTATTAAAATAATGTTTTTGATTCTTTTTTCATAAAAGAATGGAGTACATTTTTGGATTCAGCATACTAGAGAACCTACAATTTTCAAAACTTCCGTGCAGTTGACGGCTCAATTTCTTTTGTAGAACTCACAAAATCCATTACCTGATTACAATCATATAATGGATTTGAAATTGTAAATGTCAAATTAATGGAATATTCTATAACCGGCTTGAATTATGAATGGAGATAAAATATCATGTTTGAATTTCCCTATATATGTTAGTGATTTCATGGAGCAATGATTTCATTGGAATGTTGAAGTATTAATATAAAAACCAAATGTGTAAAAAGTGTAACAATTATTAGTAAAATAGATAGAATTGCATTTATAATTTCTCTTATAAAGGCAAAAACAAATCAATATCACATTTTATACGTTCTAAAAATCTTTCAGTAGTATTTTATTAAAGTGTTTTATCATTTATTAGTAGTACAGTAGAACTTGGATAATTCGAACCCCTGGGGACCGATAAAAAAGTTCGAATTATCCAAAATTCGAATTACAAAAGTTTTTGAAAATAAAGGGCTAAAATCGAACTTAAGAAATACATTTTATTTAAAGAATGACATTCATTTCATGAATTGATGATTACGTACATAAGTAATAAATAATTCATCAAAAAAGTAAAAATAAAAGTCTATTGTTTTGAAAAAAGTCATTTTCATGTGCAAAAATGGTTTCTTAATTTTTCAGTTAAGTTGATAAAGTGTTAGGAGAAATTCCAAAGTTCTTGGCAATTTCGGATTTTTTCTTTATTCCTTTTTCAACATCTTTACTCGCAGCTATTTTCTCTGACAACGTTAAAGTTTTATAACTTCTATGCTTCTACATCTTAAATCAAAAACTGACTGAACTGCACTGTACACCAGAAATTCAAGGCACGAACAATACAACAAATTCTAGAATAAAACGACAGGATGGTGTATGTAACTACACATACACCAAGCCCTGGAAGGGAGGAAGCGCGACACACCACTTTGCAGAACTCCTAGAGTCCAAGAACTAGACTATGAGACTGCCACGCTTCTTGTCCAGGAACCCCTACATCCGTATCTTACTATCCTTCTTACCCGAGGGGAGAATATTTTCACAACAATTAAGATCGACCGCCTCTCTGTTCACATCCCATTGGAGGCACAGACTCGCAAAAAATTCGAATTATCCAAAATTTTATTCGAATTAAACACGATTTTTTTACATTGCTTTTGCCCTAAATTCCAGGGACCGATAGAAATATTCGAATTAAAGACGATTTCGAATTTTCGAAGTTCGAATTATCCATGTTCCACTGTATTTTTTTATTTTTATCAACTGAAAATATAAATATTATATTATTGTACACTAAATAATGACACACATATATATTATTATTATTATTATCCCCTAGAAGATCCCAGTTTCCTTATATACTTCCACAATGGTTACTTAAGTGTTAACTTTGGTTCTTCCTCTGCCTCCCGGCATCTTCATTGGTATGTAGTATCTTATTTCTCTGTTAAAAATTAATTAATATTATTATTAGCACCTATTTACTTATATACACCTCTGTAATTTTTTTTTTTTTTGTTATGTTTCTATTGATTTTCTAGAACTAATTTCTAGATATACACTAATGTTAATTTTACCTGTTTATTAATACCATAATTGTTCTAATAATTTAACAAAAAATTGTTCTTTTATAATAAGTTGAATTGTATTTATAGATCTGTCACTTATCTTACTTATAAACTTTTTTCTGCGCATAATTTCTGTTTTTTTTCTTTGTTTCTTGTCATTTTAGCTGACGAAGGCTACCAAAGAGTAGCCGAAACGTCCTGAATATAGATTTTTTTTACAAAAATCGTATTGTGGTTTCTTTTTAGCCGAATCCCAACTATTCCATGTTTGCTTAACACCAATATAAGCTCGACCGAGTTTTGAAATCAGGTCCTACAGAATATGAATCGATCGCTCTACAACTGAGCCACTCTCAAAACCACATATATGTATATGTATTATACACACACACACACATATATATATTTATATATATATATATATATATATATATATATATATATATATATATATTTACACACACACAAACAAATCTTATTATTTTAATATATCTGCGTGATTCTCCATCACCAATTTGTCCAAGATGTGCCTCAGGTGCTGTCCAAACAGCGAGAATCGAATCCTAACAGCTACAAAGTGCCGCCTACTCTTGAAGTAAACTATTACAGCCGAGAAAAGAGCTATTATCCCCATTAGAGTACCATTAAACCGCTTGAAGGACTCCCAGGGACTTCCTACGGACGTGCCCCGACACCGCTCATTGTCAGCACTAGGTATATAATAATGCACTTAGATATAAACACCAAATTGAAAGATTTCTATAAGTTTCACCAATAATTCTGCAGAACAGTGGAATAAATATAATATTAATTGACTATTTTTAATTAGAATAATTAATTATTTGACATAAAACGAACATATTGCTAGGTATACCTGGACAGCAGTGCAACGATGTGTATACACTTGTGAAATTACAGACAAAAATCGCACATACCTACCTGACAAAAACACCAACTCGCACATACCTACCTGACAAAAACACCAACTCGCACATACCTACCTGACAAAAACACCAACTCGCACATACCTACCTGACAAAAACACCAACTCGCACATACCTACCTGACAAAAACACCAACTCGCACATACCTACCTGACAAAGACACCAACTTGAGGAAAACTATTCGTACTAAATGTGCGATTGGGAATGAAATTGGCAGACGAGGAACAATAACACAACCAAATCTTAGGAAATATATTTATTTAAATTTTAATGTACATTATTATTAACTATGAATTTTAGGACGGGTTATCTATAGGTTAACACCCTTTTCTAGCCAGGATAGGGCTGATGCCTTTTCTTTTTTCCAAAGAAAAGCCAACACCACATAGTGGGAATCGAACCCACGACCCTTGGCGCGAAGTGTTAAGTGCTAACACTCACGGCCACAGGGCCAAAAAAAAATTAAAAATATTAATAAATATTAATATTGTAATTTTTCCTATTAATATTTATAGGAAAAATAACAATACCTTCGATGAGACGAAGTAATTTTATCCAGACTTCGGATAGGACACACCCTACTCATTCATATCTACCAGACCTCCTTGCAGACAATGCAACGTAATTCCAACTGTCAAACATATACTTAGTGACTTTAGAGCACGCAGCTAATTGTCCTCACAACTTAAAGAAGTCAGCCCATATATAAAGAAAAACTCCTTATAAACCTAAAATCAACACACTATATTTGAAAATGTAACTATTTTTATTCCTTTATGATATTATTTTACTCTATTTTATAGAATATTAGCATTTTATTTGCCTTTTATATATATTTTGTTTTATTATAATCTAAATAATACTTTAAATTACTTTCATTTTGCTGTCTTGTTGCTGTAAGTAGCATTCCCGCAACAAACGATTGGACGAGTCTTTAAGTCAGCAAAATCGATCCGACTGGATTGGTGGGATTGCTCTGGAGATTACTTATTTTATTTCCATGTTCTTGACAGTCACAATGATTGTTATTGACCCAATAAAGCGAAGAGTTCAAACAAAAGTAAATTAGGTTATATTCATAAAAAGCTGTTAAAATTCCCCTAATTCTTAAGGTCCAATTTATTTATTCCAATTAAAGACCAAGGGTATATTTCTAATAAATTTCGTTCTGAATTGGCTACCTCGTAAATTCTGCCACACAAATACCCGTTATTTCCGAAGACTCAATAAATCCCCAATGCCTTGGAGATCACATATCCTTTAAAATTTAGAGCATTCTGGCAATATTGTATAAATTGTTTTTGAGTCATTGGATTAAATTTTTTTTTAAATTCAATTTTTTTTTAGCACTTTCCTCGGAAGGAAAGTAGCTATTGAGGTTGCACTCATGAAGGAATTTTTGAAAAATTTCTTCAAATCTTTATCGATCCTACCTAGTAGACAACGAAAATGACCCCCGATAAAATTTATATATATCTATACTATATATATATATATATATATATATATATATATATATATATATATATGTGTGTGTGTGTGTGTGTGTGTGTCTTTTAACACGATAGCGGTCAGAGTTTTTGTTTTTCCGTCACGAAAATTGGTATATAGCATTCAATTAGCAAACGATTGAACGACTTCGTTAACCACCAAAATCGGTCAACCGGAAGGGGGGGGGGTTTACCCCGGACCCAAAACACTAATTTGACCTTGCCAGCCGTAATATTTGTTATATTTCGAACGAAATACGAACGTGTATACGAAACTTGGTATTCGTAGTGGTAATCTAAAGAGAAAAGTGAGATGTAAAAATAAACTAAATCGGTTCATTAGGGGGGGGGGGGGGTTACCCTGGACCCACATTACCAATTCGCCACTACCAGCCGTGATTTTTGTTATATTTCGACGAAACTCAGTATTCGTAGTGGTAATCTAAAGAGAAAAGTGAGATGTAAAAATAAACTAAATCGGTTCATTAGGGGGGGGGGGTTACCCTGGACCCACATTACCAATTCGCCACTACCAGCCGTAATATTTGTTATATTTCAACGAAACTTGGTATTCGTAGTGGTAATCTAAAGAGAAAAGTGAGATGTAAAAATAAACTAAATCGGTTCATTAGGGGGGGGGGGGGTTACCCTGGACCCACATTACCAATTCGCCACTACCAGCCGTGATTTTTGTTATATTTCGACAAAACTCGGTATTCGTAGTGGTAATCTACAGGTAAAAATGTGTTTTAAAAATAAACTAAATCGGTTCATTAGGAGGGGGGGGGGTTTACTCCGGACCCAAATTACTGATATACTCATACCGGTCGTAATTTCTGCTGTATTGTAACGAAACGCGGAATACGTCGTGGGTAACTCATGGAAAAGAAGTGTTGTAAAAATGAGCTAAATCGGTCAATCGGAAAGAGGGGTTTACTTTTTAATATATTTCAATAGAATTAGGTTCGCAAGGCCGCCGCAAGGAGCGCTCTCTACAACTAGTTTTTTGTATTTATTAAGTAGTGTAGTAGTTACCATGTGTAAACATAACTCTGGAAGCAAATTAATTACAAAATTAATAATTGAACAGTTACTCATTACAGAATTAAAAGAGAACTATTTATGTTTTTATTTTATTTGTGTTGGATATTTTAAGCAAAGTGTTCTGGAAAGCAGTCTACACTACCCAAATTCTGAGTAAAAGTGCTTAGTTATGCAGCTTCTGCGTGACGGACTTTTTTCTCTTGTATATGGTGACCAAAGAAGGACTATAATAAAACGAAAAGATGCTGTGTAATTTCGAATGACTTTAAATGCAAAAGGAAGCGATGATAAATTATCAGATAAGAAAATTCTCAAGTCCCCATTCCTTTCTTGAATATTTTTTCCCCTTTTTTCTTTAGACCATTCCGGGTGTCTTGAATGGAATGAATAAATAACCCCGATGCTGTAGAAGGCGAAGAAGGGAAAGAAAATTGATGGGATTTTCCTTATCTCTAGAAGATCGGGATTAAAACCAAATTCTTGCGTGGGAAATGCAAAGACGCAGGTAAAATTAAGGAATTAATTACTTACTTACATACGCGGGTATTTATGAGTTGTTTAACTTTGGTTATGAACGGAAATGGTGTTTGCAACTTGGCATACCTTCATTACCAAAAGCTATTAATATTATTGTCATTATGAGGTGGGTCATAGTTTCCAGGGGTAAAGAACCGACCCTACTATCTCCCTGGTGTGCCCTATGGTCAGGAATCAGATACCTCTACACTATCTGCCCCGTTGGGTCCTTGTGGTCTGTTACGGGAATGATTTTTTTTAGCATAAATATGCTTTAGCACAGTCTCCGCTGGTGTTCGCGTATGCGCAGTGGCCATGTACGAAAAAGAAGACTGTATGTGTCACCAAAAAGTGTCAGCTTACGTTCGCGCATGCGCAGTAGCCAAGTACGAAAAAGACGACTGTATGTTATAGAGTGATTACATAGGTTTTTGGGTGGCCCTAGTGTTACAAAAATTGTTTCGCAGCATCCAGATTGAAAGCGTGCCGTTTTCTATTCCAATCCAAAAAATAAGGTAATATAATGCAATGCAATAATATATATACATAATACAAATATGTAGGCAATAAGGTAACATAATTTTCTGTAATAACTATATAAAATGTAAGGTGTACATCGCCATAAAGCGGAACAACAAAAACTAAATTCTAGTCCAATTTTGGTGGCCAGGTATTACACTCGCATGACTGCGGACTGACTAAAAATAATTATTACTATTTCTATTATCATTTTATTATTATTATTAAACATAATTATTAGCTTGTACGGCCATTTCACTCCTGTAAAGTGTTAAGGGCCAATGGACAAGTATGTGCGGCGGTATTATGGGTTGGCAACAATCTGGCGTCAAGACTACATTTTTTTTTTTTTTTTTTTTTTTCTATTTAAGGCGTGTAGACTACAATTTTATAAACTTAAAAGGTACATCCATTAAGAATGTTCTAGAGCTTTTCCCAACTTCAACCATGTTCAGATCCTCTGTTCTAGATTTTTTATATATTTCAGGTTCTAGTTCAGGTGAACTATTACTCCTTCGCCTTTTCTGGTTTGCTTTCGGCGTAAAATAACCAGTAATTTTATTATTCATATATTCTAAAAGGAAGATGAATCTCCAACTGATAAGGACCGGCGGCTGTTATCAGACCTTGTAATGGCTGTCTCAAGCACCTCACTCATTAATTTAATCTTATGCTTAAATAAATTACTCACTTTGCTGTGTGATAGATTCCACTTGTTCTACAATGTATCCTCTACCTTATGACAATTTCTGATACACTAAAACACCATCCAGAATACGTGAAATTCGTGATTTTTTACGCTCTTCAATTGCACCAATGTTATCCTTATCAACCACTTATCACCACTCCAGGAAGACTTACGGAAGGAGCTAAATGGGAGAAACTGGGACGTCCTTGGCAAGTACCTCGACGCCATTTATAAATATCGGCAATTTTTGGTCCAACAATTTTATTATTAGTGGATTTGTGTTTTGATTTATTGATATTGTTGAATATATGTATATATATATATATATATATATATATATATATATATATATATTTTATTATTATAATTATTATTCAGAGTTTGATATATTTATTATTTTGTCTCTTATATATTTATTTATGCTTTTCATCCAATCTGGGTACGCAGAATGCCACTCCAGCTAACGGGCCTTGCCCGAGCTTTTCTTTTGTAAATAGGCATTAATTATTGTTAAAACACTGTACATATTTTAAGAGAAATATATTTACTTATTCATTCATTCATTCAAGAATGTTCTATAATAGTAGCATAGTAAAAATATAATAAAGAATCATTTATTCGCCCAAACTGCTCACCATGTGCTGTTCCGGGGTAGAAATAAATAGGTTATAGGAATAAAATAATGTGGTAAAAAACAAAACAAAAAAATTAAATAATATAAAGACAGCTTTGTACCACTCTAACAAAAAGGACCTTTAATTCAGAAATACTTTCGAGTCAAAAAAATGAGCATCCCTTGCGGGAATCGAACCCGCGACCTTTGGATTAGAAGTCCAATGTGCTATCCACTACACCAAAGGGACAGATGTTAACCATGTGGTAATTAAAAACAAATAACTATGACAGTTGTTTGTTGTTTACATTAATACCGAAGAAATTTATTGACAGTATTTAGTAGGTTTAAATTAGATAAAAGCAAGATAAGATATTATTCTATACGGAAACAGTGTTAGTGAGTAATCTCAAAAGAAAATACAAATATCAAATAATGTAATAGTAAAACACATTTAAAATTTTATGGAGTTTTCCTTATGAAGCATATTGGAAGGGCCCAGAGGGGCAGATACTGTAGAGGTATCTGATTCTTGACCATACGGCACACTAGGGAGATAGTGTGGTCAACACTATGCTCCGGCCGCCTGATTTTTCCCTTGGCTGCTTCGACTGCTAGAGTCATTAGCACCCAGGGTACCCATTATTAATTAAATTAATTAAAGGCTGGGTGAGCCAAGGGACGATCTGGGACCACAAATCCAACCCTCGAACGGCAGCACTAGAAGAAAAAACCTTTAGTGCGCGCTCGGGTTTTTTGAACCTGGTCCTTCATTAGTCGAGTGCTCTACCACTGAGCTAACCTCGTCCCCATATATATATATATATATATATATATATATATATATATATGCTATTTTTCAAGCTACTTCGCTGGGAATTAAATGTGTTGTTCATTCGGCATCTGTCTCCAGCGGTCTTGCTCCTCCTGTCATCGCAATATTTCGCCGGATTCCTCTCCGGCTTCTTCAGGCAATCATTCATCCTTGCATTGCCTGAAGAAGCCGGAGAGGAATCCGGCGAAATATTGCGACGACAGGAGGAGCAAGACCGCTGGAGACAGATGCCGAATTAACAACATATATATATATATATATATATATATATATATATATATATATATATATATATATATATATATGTATATATGAATTCTATGGGATTTTAGGAGGCTTGAGGTCGTTAAAGCAGTAATTTTTCTTCACACTACATTATTTATAACGACCGACATGTTTCGTGCATATTTTTGCACCTATTCAGGAGGACTTCTACAAGAATACATAAATGAGCTTCCGCCTGAGAAAATAAAAATCATAATAGGTCTACTTTTAAATAGGTATTATTTCGTGTTTATTTTATTTGTAAGCTATTTTACTGATCACGACAGATTAATTGTTAAATGAAGGGTTCATTACAAATACCAGACAAGCCCAAAAACTAAAATGTTCCGAAAAAACTTACTTTTATTTCTGCTGGATGAAATGAAAATTCATTTATACCTACAATTGTCTCACTAACAGCTTTATATATAAGCTCATATATAATGTGACTTATTTTTTTTTTTTTTTTTTTTTTGGGTGGGACAGCAATAATATCAATTTGAAGGGACATTGGAGAGGAAGAAGATGTATTAATCTGAAAATATCAATTTTTGTAAAGAACTCTTCAAATTAGTAATTTTTTATTTTGAATTATTTTTTTTCGGAAGAAATCTCAATGTTTTAGGAGATCTTTGGGTAAATAAGACAAAAAAAGTACATTTCAACGAGATCCAAATTTCAACAACGGTTGTCAACATAAACAAAGGCAAATTATAAGGGGTTTGTTTAATTTTGCTTGTTATGATTATTTGAACACGAGATGCGAGCTCAGTATGCATATATGGAGGGAATGTAGTGTTTGCGTGTACATATATGTGTTTTGCATTTGTGTCCGCTTCAACAACCTTTATCATATGCACATATGTGAACGAATCATTAATGGACAGCCAAAACCCAGATTGTTCCGTTCGAATATTGTCGTGACCATTCAGAACAACTTTCTCAAGGAAAATGTAAATAAATATATATATTAGGATTTTTGTTCTCATGTAGGATTGTATTTATTTTGAACACATGTTCCATTCCCTTATTTGGCATATAACATGCAGTAATTACTTTATTTCATTACATATCGTCGATACAAATGCAAAGTAACAAATGTGAAAAAATGCATCTTTCATTGTTAATCTTTACTCCCCCCCTCCCTCTCTATGGGGAACCAGGGTTAGTCCCCCCCCCCCTGGTACCCTATGGATAGGGGAACCGTAGGAGAGAACGTTCTCCGGGTCTGTGACCATTCAAGACCAGATGGACTAAGTCCTAAAATGGTACTACGGCTTGGGTTGGTGGCCGGGGGCCCTTCAGGCTTCGCTGGTTACAGACGTAGTGGCGTGTGTTAGATACTCTGGGTCAGTTTGGCCAGGTTTCTGGTGACTGACTGTCTCGGAGTTGAAGCTAGAGAAAAAGGTACTCCTTTCCCGGGGATGTGTCCGCAAGCTTGCGACATACGAGAGGAGGCGTATGTGCAGGGGCTTGCGGGGACATCCGCACCTTTGTGTCGGCGGGAGGATGGATAGGTGAGAGATTGTTGGAGGCTTAAAATGCTGGGTACGTCTCTTATCTTTTCCTACCTCCTTCTGCTGGACTTATTTACGGCAAATTCTTGAATCTGACTTCACTCTATTAAAGGGAAAATATTCCACTATCAAAAGGTCAAATCAGCCGAATATTTGACGGTCCAAAAAAAAGTTATGAATAATAGCTTTTCCACTCTAAAAAGTGATGATTTTCATATTCGTTAGTTTGCATTTGTATCGACGATATATTGAGATATGAATGTTGATCAGGTAATTGATATAATGCGAGTTAAAACATAGAATTAATTTTAACTCAATTAAACTAATACCCTAATGAGTGATTAATTTTAATAATAATAAACTATAATTAAATAATATTAAAATAAAATTTATCTTCAACCGATGCTGCGGTTTCTCTTGAAGTGCACATATATTGAGCTACATAGGCACACACACACACAAAAAAGTGGCATTTTCTAAAAACACCATACTTACATATATTCTTGTGTAATTCGACACGCTGAATCCGAATCAGGAGTCCGTTTCACTCCATCACGTCAGGTTTAAGAGCGTTTGAAGGTCAAATTTCGTATTAACGTTTGTGAAGGGAATGCTGTCAGCTAGGTTTCTAGCTAAAAAAACTACAGGTAATATCTTAAGGATCACGTATATCGAATCTAGAAAAAATCTAATTGACCGTGCAAATTTTTAAAGCAATTGAATGCGCAAAAAATAAAAAAGCAAACTCAACACGCAAAGTTCAGAAATTACTTATCATTCGTATTATTAAGAAACATAAATATTTATAAGAATATAAATATTAATGAAGTAGCGAATGCATATTTATGTATTAAAAACAGGGGAAAATAATAGCATTTTTTTTTTTCAACGCGGGTTCCCTGAGGGCTGATGAATTCAATTGCTCGTGGATTTCATATTACATTTGTTAGTAAAAACATTATTCTACTGAACAAATATTGGTTTCATCAGATCATTTTCCGTTAGAAAAACCCCTTAACGCAGGAGCTGCGTAACTAAACACATTGCTTTAGCAAATTATTTTAGTTTACGCCAATATGCTGTAGAATTTGCATAATTTAATCTATAGATATAAGTACAAAATAAAATTTAATAGTTTTTCTCCTTTTTAATTTTAATTAGCTTCGAGAAATTAAGCACACTGTACACGAATGGTCAATCAGTAAAACACCAAATAGGCGTGAAGAAGTCATTTTATGACACCTCAGGATTGGCCATACGCGACTGACTCACTCCTTCATTATGTCAAGACAGGACAGACCGTCATGTACATACTGCAGTAGTCTGTTATCAATAAAGCACATACTGACAGAGTCTACACTCAGGACAAAATTGAAATTACCCTACTTTTTGACAGAGTAACTTTCTGATGGTAGCCAGTACATTGACGAGCTTATGAAATACCTAAGACATACAAATATATACGAGATATTTTAAAAAAGAAATGATAACCAAATCAATATAGTGAAATAGATTTTTCGTTAATTGATCGAACAGAAAGGTAGTACTCTATTTTTGTTGGGTTAATGAAACAAAGCACAGTACATTAGAGACTAACACAACATAATTGGTGACAGTTTTTGCACGACAAAGCCAGATAGTTGAAGATATTAGGGAAAAACTATATAGTTTATCACTAATTGGTGGGAAAACATATAATAATCATTTTAATCAACATATATTTTGAGTACACAAGTTTCTCGTTAGTTAGGCACCTTAGCACTCCAGGCCTTCGGGGCTCCTTAATTGTTTCATTTCATAATGCCAACAGCACGTGGTCGGTCACCCATTCAGGTTCTGACCACGCCCGACGTTGCGTACGGGGCGTGCAACGGGAACCCGTGCATTCAACGTGGATGTGGCCGTTGGCGGGTCTCCGTAAAATTGAAATCATTTTAATAATATTACCATCCATACAGCATAACTGAAAGAAGGCGAACCATATATTACAAGGTCCATGACCAATTGTTCAAGGTTAGCCTACACTCTTTATATATCCATTGGCCTCTTCCTGGAAACTTTAAATACTCCCGTGGGAAGAATAAGGGAGAAAAATTACTCCCAGTTGAGAACCACTGACCTAAAGTATCGTAAAGTTAAGTCCGACCCTAAAGACTTTGTGGCGTTCCAAAAGAACTTTTAAGCTCATCTCATTGAACAACCAAACAGTTAAATTAAATGAAACATTTTTATTTTGGGTTGAATGTCACTTAAGAGCAGTATTTTAAATATTATGTGTTTACAATAATGATGAGACTTGTAGGTATAAGAAATGATTGAAGAATTGGGGTTTTAGGATATCGAGAAGGGAATGGAATTAACAGGGGCAAAGGATTCTGGAAGGTGGCACTTAAGAGCAGTATTTTAAATATTATGTGTTTACAATAATGATGAGACTTGTAGGTATAAGAAATGATTGAAGAATTGGGGTTTTAGGATATCGAGAAGGGATTTGAATTAACAGGGGCAAGGGGTTCTGGAAGGTGGCACTTAAGAGCAGTAATTTAAATATTATGTGTTTACAATAATGATGAGACTTGTAGGTATAAGAAATGATTGAAGAATTGGGGTTTTAGGATATCGAGAAGGGATTTGAATTAACAGGGGCAAAGGATTCTGGAAGGTGGCACTTAAGAGCAGTATTTTAAATATTATGTGTTTACAATAATGATGAGACTTGTAGGTATAAGAAATTATTGAAGAATTGGGGTTTTAGGATATCGAGAAGGGATTTGAATTAACAGGGGCAAGGGATTCTGGAAGGTGGCACGTACGAGGAAGATATTTCGAATAAATCAGCACGGGGGAAGGAATATAAAGATCGGCATAAGGTGATCTGGTGTTGCGGGAAAGGGGAATGAATTTGAGGTGTTAAAAGAGTAAGGGTGTCAATACACGGCGAGGGATATCTTAAGATTTGGACTGAGCAGTCCAAATCTTAAGATTAACGGGAGGGGTTTACTCCGGACGCAAATAATTATTGGGTTTGTGCAAAAATATGCAGGATTTTATATGGCTAATTTGTTCCAGATGACAAACAACTGTTGAGTAGTTTTTTCTTCCACCAAAGCCCTGAGGTGTTCGTGATACGCAATGAAAGTCATATCGCGACCTTACTTGTCTTTAAGATCAACATCTTCATGGCGACATCTTTGGAACAACCACTGCACAGAACACGCACTGATGCTTGCCTAGACCCAAAGAAAATTGATGTTACGCACGGCTTGAGTTGCATTTCGACAATCTTGTTTTGTGTCTTAGCGAATGAAACACAAAGTAAACTAATCTTTGAGGATCTTTGAGATATTCCTGAGACAGCTTTGAGTCCAGTGTTGAACTGTACATTCCAGAAGTGGAATGAAAACACCAATAAATTAACTGGACAATACTGATGTGTGCGGACAAGAGGATATTTGCTTCACATTCAGTTGGTCTACTATAACTGGACTGTGCAGTCCCTGCCTTGAGGTTTATTAACTTATTGTGTGTTTGCAAGACCCGTTTAGTACAAAACGTGAGGCCAAACTGAACTGGCCTTGAGATTTGAACTGAACATGACTGTCCACCTTAATGGGAACCTTATTGCTGACGAAGGCTACCAAAGAGTAGCCGAAACGTCCTTGATACAGATTTTGAAAAAAAATCCTATTGATGTTTTCCTAGCCGAATCCCTGATTGCTTATCACCTCGACGGCTAACTATCTGCATCACAAAATGTGTTCAATTTTATTAAACGAAGACAAGGTATGGTTGGGATTCGGCTAGGAGGGAAAAAACGTCAGACCTTCAGGAAGAAATCTGTATTGGACGTTTCGGTTACATGTTGGCAGCCTTCTTCAGCACTAGAGAATGACTAGGGGGGAGGGAGGAAGAACAAGAAGACATTTAGGTGACCGTGGTTGTTTTCTTGTCTCTTTTTTTGAAGAAAAGCCACCACACTACCCTAGACACGGAGTGCTTTTGAATTAACACTCACGACCATTGGGCCTTCCATTATTGCATAAATATACAAAACCAGTAAATAGGACACATTTATTTTACGGTTATTGTTTGCCGGAATATATATATATATTAAGAGCTTTTAATAAAATAAGTTTTCTAATCTTATCGAGTCACGAATAACACATTAAACACATCCGACTCTCAGCGGCCAATCCTCCTATAAAGAAATGCACTGAATGGCGAATCGTGGACACCCGTATGATGGAATGTTAATCCCGTTCGTGCATAGGGATGATAAATCATCAATCCCGATGAGCCGAACTGATGCCGGGGGTTTGGGTACGCCCACATCTTCGAACCCGATGACCTTCCAACCTTGGGTGGCCTTCTATGTCAAAACTATTCCCACGTTCCTCCCGTAACCGTCCTCTTCAAGATGAAGAGCTTGTATCGGTTTGGGTGTGCGGTTCCTTTCAGTTTCAGAGCAATGCCTTTTATTTATTTATTTATTTGAGGAGCTTCGTAACGCAGACGACTGGCTCCATGAAATGTTTTACAATCAAACTTTACTTCAATACATAATAATAAGCACAGATTAAAAACAAAAGAAAAGAAGAAAAACCCTAATACAATAAAACTAATTTTAAAACACAGAAACAAAGGAAGTAAGGGAAAAAAACATCAGGAACATTTTTATCAAAGAAAAGCTGTTTTAATTAACCTAGTGCCTGCTATAAAGAAAAATTCATGGAAAAAATTACATTCATATTGTCTATTTACTTTTTCCTGGCCGGATTCTTCTTCGTTCTTTTGGATTTTCTTGGTTGCCTCTGCTGCTGATAGTTCGTATTTTCATTACTCCCAGAGCTTTCCATTCTTCCTACATCTTCATCTTCATTCTGAAGGCTCTCCATTTGTCGGGTCTTACTACTACCAGATTCCTTTCGAAGGCTCCTAGCTTCTTGAGGAGGACGACCTTTCTTAGGAGACATCATTCGCAGGAATTTTTCCATGGATTCCAGACGCTCAGTGCTTTCCTAGGTTAAGATTTCCAAAGTTAACTTTACATCAATACCTTTTAGCATTTCAAGAAAGAATTTTGCTACTGCATTCTTTGAAGAACATTCGAAATATATCTTCAAATCTTCATCTATCCACCTAATAGTTACCATATATATATATATATGTGTGTGTAATCGCTCTATAACATACCGTCATCTTCTTGTGACACTTCTTTGTAACGTTTTTCCCCAGTTTAGTCACCGCTAAAGCGTATTTAAGCTAAAAAAATCAGTCCCGTAACAGGCCACGAGGGCCCTGAGGCGCAGATACTATAGAGGTATCTCATTCATGACCATACGGCGCACTAGGGAGATAGTGTGGTCAGTACTATGCTCCGACCGCCTGATTTTCCCCTTCCTGCTTCGACTGCTTGTGTCATTAGTACAAAGGTACCCATTGATAAATTAATTAATTAAAGGGTTGCCCATATCCAAATATATATATATATATATATGAATGTACGTCTATTAACACGATAGCTACCTACACTTTTGTAAACAGGATGGCCCAAGAGCCACAAGAGAAATAAATCCCAAACAATTGCAGATATCAAACATTTTCAAAGGAGCAAAGTTGTAGATATCTTCGAAACAAGGAAGAACTGTGCAAACGGATTTTTTTTTCATCTGAATTTACCAAATAAAGGCACTTTAATTTATTCACGTTGTCTTCCACCAAAGCCCTCAGGTGGTCAACATCAGTAACGACAAGCTTACCGCGCCCTTCCTTGTCTTCGAGATCAAAATATCTATTGGGGCATTTTCGAAACCATCACTGCACTGAACATCCACTGATGCTTCCTTCGACCCAAACAAAATTGGTGATACGCGAGGTTTGAGTCTTGTTTTGACTCTTAGCGAATGAAACACTAACTAAACTAACCTTTGAGTGAAAACACCATTAATAACCATTGTTAATGATCCATCAACTAAACCTTAGAATATTTTTGTTCACTTGGCAAGAACTTGCCTACAAAAAAATGAATATCCAAAACCTGCCTTATTTTTGCACCAATCTAATAATATGCTCGTAAGGGGCGAAATGTTTGCCATACTGCAATGTTGTAGATTGTGCTAATCTAAAGCGAAATTGGCCTGTAAAAATAAACTAAATCTTGTTGTAACATGTTTTCGGCATCTTTATACCTCCTTTTCTTCAATTCTCTACCACCCCCACCTTCCCTCGCCTCTGTTTCATTCCGAATCATTCCAGATAGTAAAATTACTAACTAATACATTAGTCAAACGAAAGTTAGTGTCAAAAGGTTCGAAATCAGCTTGTTCTTGTTAGTGAGACAGCGAATCCCATGTAAGCTTCTAATGGGAACGATTTATCATGATGATTAGATAGCCGTTGAGGTGATAAGTAAAGATGGAATGGTTGGGATTCGGCTAAATAAACCTCAATATGATTTTTGTTAAAAAAAATCTATATTTTGGATGTTTCGGCTACTCATTGGTAGGCACTTAGCTGACGAAGGCTACCAATGAGTAGCCGAAACGTCCAAAATCTAGATTTTTTTAAACAAAAATCATATTGAGGTTTCTTTAGCCGAATCCCAACCATTCCATCTTTACTTGGGAACGATTTAATTGACTGAATCATAATTATTCTATCTAGTTATCGAATCGAAATGAAAAAATCTATTCAGAAAAAATATCGGCGAGTTCAGATCGATCTTCTAGGCTCAGGAGATCGATCATCGATATAAATCGATTTCACGATTACTTAAAATTTCCTACGAAATTCGCATCTCATTTCGATTCAAATCGTTTCACATTCCAGAATTACCCATCAATACTACGAATCGACCTAAATAAGTCCATTTGAATACTTGATATTATGAAAAAATGTAACCTAAAAGTAGAAACATTTCATTAAAAATAATATATAATGAAACTACTACTCTTGCATAATATTAAAATATGTGGGTATTATTACATATATATGTAATGGTAAAAAAAAAATGGTTTTACAAATTAATAGCACAGTTTGAAACTCTATTTTTATTATATTACCTTCTTCCCTCTAGTTGTAGAAACGGAAGGTATTGAGTGGTTGTATAATGTTATTTTTGTATTAAAAGTCTGTTACTGGACATGGGAAACTGCTGTGTAAATATCTTCTTCAGTTAAATAATAGAAATGAGATTGAATAAGAAGAGGCGGGATAAAGTATTTGAATATTTGAAAAAAAAAAAAAAAAATCATTTTACGGTTTTCTAGATAGATAAATTATTTAAAAAGATCGGCCCTTGGAGATCGATTAAAAAAAATCGATACATCGTGTTAAAAAGGTCTATTCAGATCGCCCATTATTAGTTATCGGTTAGCTTAAGCACATTACTGGACTAATTTGGCGTAAATCAAATCAAATCAAATATTTTTTTTGTTTTTGGGAATTTATCCCATACAAATAGAGTGTGTACTACTCATAAATATACAATACTCGCTGAATCCCATACAAATAGAGTGTGTACTACTCATAAATATACAATACTCGCTGAATCCCATACAAATAGAGTGTGTACTACTCATAAATATACAATATTAGCTGAATCCCATACAAATAGAGTGTGTACTACTCATAAATATACAATACTAGCTGAATCCCATACAAATAGAGTGTGTACTACTCATAAATATACAATACTAGCTGAATCCCATACAAATAGAGTGTGTACTACTCATAAATATACAATACTAGCTGAATCCCATACAAATAGAGTGTGTACTACTCATAAATATACAATACTAGCTGAATCCCATACAAATAGAGTGTGTACTACTCATAAATATACAATACTAGCTGAATCCCATACAAATAGAGTGTGTACTACTCATGAATATACAATACTAGCTGAATCCCATACAAATAGAGTGTGTACTACTCATAAATATACAATATTAGCTGAATCCCATACAAATAGAGTGTGTACTACTCATAAATATACAATACTAGCTGAATCCCATACAAATAGAGTGTGTACTACTCATAAATATACAATACTAGCTGAATCCCATACAAATAGAGTGTGTACTACTCATAAATATACAATACTAGCTGAATCCCATACAAATAGAGTGTGTACTACTCATGAATATACAATACTAGCTGAATCCCATACAAATAGAGTGTGTACTACTCATGAATATACAATACTAGCTGAATCCCATACAAATAGAGTGTGTACTACTCATAAATATACAATACTAGCTGAATCCCATACAAATAGAGTGTGTACTACTCATAAATATACAATATTAGCTGAATCCCATACAAATAGAGTGTGTACTACTCATAAATATACAATACTAGCTGAATCCCATACAAATAGAGTGTGTACTACTCATAAATATACAATACTAGCTGAATCCCATACAAATAGAGTGTGTACTACTCATAAATATACAATACTAGCTGAATCCCATACAAATAGAGTGTGTACTACTCATGAATATACAATACTAGCTGAATCCCATACAAATAGAGTGTGTACTACTCATGAATATACAATACTAGCTGAATCCCATACAAATAGAGTGTGTACTACTCATAAATATACAATACTAGCTGAATCCCATACAAATAGAGTGTGTACTACTCATAAATATACAATACTAGCTGAATCCCATACAAATAGAGTGTGTACTACTCATAAATATACAATACTAGCTGAATCCCATACAAATAGAGTGTGTACTACTCATAAATATACAATACTAGCTGAATCCCATACAAATAGAGTGTGTACTACTCATAAATATACAATACTAGCTGAATCCCATACAAATAGAGTGTGTACTACTCATAAATATACAATACTAGCTGAATCCCATACAAATAGAGTGTGTACTACTCATAAATATACAATACTAGCTGAATCCCATACAAATAGAGTGTGTACTACTCATAAATATACAATACTAGCTGAATCCCATACAAATAGAGTGTGTACTACTCATAAATATACAATACTAGCTGAATCCCATACAAATAGAGTGTGTACTACTCATAAATATACAATACTAGCTGAATCCCATACAAATAGAGTGTGTACTACTCATAAATATACAATACTAGCTGAATCCCATACAAATAGAGTGTGTACTACTCATAAATATACAATACTAGCTGAATCCCATACAAATAGACTGTGTACTACTCATAAATATACAATACTAGCTGAATCCCATACAAATAGAGTGTGTACTACTCATAAATATACAATATATATACACAGCATTTTATAATTCATTACTATTGACATGTTTCATTATTTAATATTGAGGAAGAAAAAAAAACAAGCTTTACAAACATATGAATTACTTTTTTTTTTTAAATATATATATCTATGTAAATAAATTTATGATATATATTAATATTTGTTTGTTCAAACACTAATGGGATTTACTCTTCTAGCATAAATGTTCTGAGGTTAAGACTCCTGATAGTGTACTGGAGTAGAGCCCTGATGGTTAACATATCGGTGGTATTGAGAATCTGATAAAACTCTTCTGCTGATTTATTGATAAGGTTGGGAAGATAGTATGTCCTGTAGGGTGAATAGATTGGGCAACAGCAATAGAAATGTTGAAGGGTTTCATTGTCTGAAGGTTACAAATATTGCATGGATCTTGTGGTGTTAATTGGTGAGAAGTTCTATGATATGAGAGTCTGATAAATTTTATGCTGGCTGTTCGAATTTGAGATAGAAGATTCTGCTGTGAATGAGTGAGGTTCATCTGTAGATGTTGTTGAGGTGTATGTTCTGGGTTAAACTACCCGCTTTTCTGTGGAAAGGATCTTAATTTTCTCAACTTATTTTTTTTTTTTATAAGTAAAGAGATATGTCTTGTGAAAACAAATATGGCGTGCATAAGAAGTAGATAAGGAATGAAATAGTTAGGAACATCTGCGAGGATGACGTGATTGTGATATGACTCAGTAGGCTGGAGATCTTCAACCGCTCCCCCCCACGGAATTGTCTGAATTTATGGCTCTTACTCGGTGGAGTTTCTTCAAAACTTTTTCTCATGCAAATTGTCCCTTGTTGAACATCATTATGTTTCGTATGATACACGAGGGATGATATTTTACCTTTGAGGAAAAATTCAAATTGAAGGCCCTCAAGGTGTCACGATGAACTTTCTTGAAATTACAAAGACCTCCGGTATAAGACACCATACAATTTATTTATGGTCCATATTTATTTATTATGGTCCATAACGCATGAGCCGCGTAAGCTAAGTATGTTTTTCAATAACGCATATTGTGCAATGAATATAATTTATTTAATTACTTGGCCAAATATATACCTTAAAGGGTTTTCATTTATATAATCAATAAATAGACGTATTGCAGTTTTTACACACCAAAACATTTTACAATTATTTACAAATTTGATACATATGCACAAATAATTGGACAATAAAAATAATTTTATAAACAAAAATCATCACCGTATATCGTTGTATTTTATCTAGGGGCTTCTCTAAGAAAAACAAATACAGGAAAGGAGATTCATACATATATATATATATATATATATATATATATATATATATATATATATATACAGGCCCGTAACCATATGACACACTAGGGAGACATCAGTCCTATGCTCCGGCCGCCTTATATTCCCGTTTTCAGGCACCCATTAATAATTTTTTTAAATCTTGGCACGTCTGATATCCCGAATCTGACTCTCGAACGACAAAAGTTGAAGTTGGAAATTTTTTTTTTGAACTCATGTCTTCCAACATGTTAGACGAGTTAACCCAGCACTCATATATGTATATATTTGAAATTTCATTTGAAATGGATGTCCTCTTAGGCCATGTTATCCTTTGAATTAGATGAAGGAGAAGACGCGGCTTCAACTTATCGAAAAATATATGAAAAAAATTTCATTCAGCAACAAACGCGACGGTGATTTCTAGCGGGAAACCGCAAGCTTGAAGACGAGCCTCGTACAGGTCTACCAAGAGAGCTTGACGACCAACTCCTGCAGGCTCCTGCAGAAGAAGATACTGTTGGAACAATCGAAGAGCTAGCAGAAAAACTTGGATCGACCCATTCTACAATCCACCGATATAAGTTTTGAGTTGACCTAATTCGTTTAGAGCCTTCTGTTAAAATTCAGGAGCATAAACATGCTTTAGCTCCATCCGACAAACCAGTAAAACAATGTTTATCCCAGAATTGTGAAAAATCGAATATCGGTGAATCCAGGTAATTGATAAAAAAACAAATTAAAAAACCTTATAACATACAGACTACTTTTTCGAACATTGCGCCGCGCATGCGCGAACATCAGCGGACACCTTTTTTAAGGTTTTTTTGTAACTTTTTTTTCAGTTTGGTCATTGCTAAAGCATATTTAATTTCAAACATGGCCACCGCCCATGCACGAATGCCAGCGGTTTCGTACATGGCCCCCGCGCATGCGCGAACGCTAGTGGACACTTTTTTGTAACGTTTTTTTTTCAGTTTAGTCATCGCTAAAGCATATTTATGCTCATAACAACATATAACAACGCAGGTTTGAGCGGCGTTTATTCTAGCCTTAAAACGTCAACATCGCTAACGTCGTTTTAAGGGCAAAAAACGTCAACGTATATTAGAACTTCCGGTTTGCACCATTAGATCGACGGAAAATTTCCTCTCTTAGGAGCGAGGAATCACTCTAACAACAAACACCAACAAGAAATGCCATGTACAAAAAAAATCGGCGTGTAATATTCCTCACATACATTCCTAACCAGTGAATGCTTGCGTCCTCAAGACGCGATGCTATTTAAGGACAAAGGAAGCTCGTACGAACAAAAAAAGCGAACGAGCAGAAATATGCGGGTAGCCGTGATGAGGATCAGTGTCCTGAGGAATTTCCTGCCCTTAGTGTAAGCTCTGGATTTATAATACCGCGGACACTGGGGTCTACCCGCGGAGACTTCGCCGATCAGGTTGTACCCGTTGCAGCAGGATAACTCAAAAACCGGCTCAAACCAAGATAGGAAGGGGAGACCGAGGGCTATTGTCCTTTTTCTGCAGGGGTTGGTGTCCGTGGAATGCAGACACTGAATCACCGGCAGGTTTCATTCATAACAATCTAGCCTCAACCCCTTATTAGGGAAAGGATGTTGGAGTGAAGAAAATAGTTAGCCGTCGAGGTGATAAGAAGCCAAAAGAATTGTTGGGTCTCGGCTAAGAAATGAACCAAATTTTCGCAAAACTTTAGTCATTTTGGCTTCCCCCTTCGAAGCGTTTTTCAGCTAAAAATGAATATATCAAGTAATGTCGGTTTTTAAAATTCTGTCTGTTTATGTTCCTTCAATTTCAATTTATTTTTGAGTTTCGGTTGGTGAAACTTATTTATCCTCTGCTGAAGTTTCATTTGAAATGGATCTCCCAAGCTTCGGGAATTCGATAAAGGAGAAATGCAGCTTCAATTTATCGTAAACTTGTAGAAATATATGGCAAAAATGTTATTAGTGAGTGTGAAGTGCAGCGGTGGTTTGAACGATTTCGAGCAGTAAACCGCAAGCTTGAAAACGAGCCTCGTACAGGTAGCCGAACAGAGCTTGACGGCTACTGTACAAGTAAATCCTGTTGTAACAGTCAAAGAACTAGCAGAAAAACCTAAATTGAAACATTCTACAGTCTACCGACAAAACTTACTTATGGGATTACAAAATTCACAAAATGAATATCAGAACGATAAGCAATGTAGAAAAAAAAATAGATGATGAAAACTAATAAATAATGAAACATTTCTTTTTTATATATATTGGAGTCCTTAATCTTTTTTAAAAAAATCTATTTAGATCGTTTCGTCATCCTATTTGGAAGCATTATTAACAAGCAAAATTTACTTAATGATAGGTTATAAAGAATATTTGTTTATGCATATTAGGTAAACAAAGGTTTTTTTATGTACAAATTGATTTGTAGTTTTTTACAGAACTTGAGAGGTATGAAAAAAACAATTGAACAAAAGTCCCAAGTTAAAAATGGCAAAGATACCCATACCCGCAAAAATAACAGTTTTTTTTTTTAAACTAATTATTAAAACGAAGACAGGTATAGTTGGGATTCGGAGGAAGACCTCGAGGAAGACCTCCATACTTCTACCATGGTTACCTAAGTTGTCCTCGAGGTCTTCCTCCCTCCCCCCTAGGCATTCTCTAGTGCTGAAGAAGGCTGCCATTGTTGCAGTCGAAACGTCCAAAATACAGATTTATTTTTGAAAGTCTGACGTTTTTCTCCTAGCCGAATCCCAACTATACCTGTCTTCGTATCTCTACAGCGGCTAACTATCTCCATCTACACTAATTATTAAAAGTTAGAAAGCATGCCAAAACCTTTGAAATTTTTCTGAAATTCGGATGTCTATTCTTAGCCGTATCCTAATTATTACTTCGGGTGTTGTAAACATTTTATTATTTGTTGTGGCCTTTTTTTTTTTTTTTTTTCTTTTTTTTTTTTGAAAAGTGACATAGAGTGATTACAGGAATATGTTCAGAGTACACAGCTACGGCGAAAAGAGCGCAGGTTATGGATGAAGGTGTCATTTTCGACATCTATAAGCATCCAGGGGGCGTATCCCGCTCAGCGTAACCACGAGAACCCTTTAGCGTGATGGGGATCTGAAGAATAATGCAGCCAGGTTGAAGCTGTGGGCGTGTGTTAGGGACTGGGGAAAAGATATTCACAGATAGCGAGAGGGAGAGCAGTTGTCTTGAAAGAGATGGAAAGGACGAGAGAGAATGAGCGAGAGATGAGTGTGTGTGTGTGTGTGTGTGTGTGTGTGAGAGAGAGAGAGAGAGAGAGAGAGAGATCCTTCAGCCCCTAATGGATTTCCGCCGACTCGGCTGCATGAAGCACGATTTTTTATCTTGCAACTCCGACACATTCCCGTTGTGTTTAGCCCCCGGTAGATGCGCCTCCAAACAGCTACGACCCAAGGGCAACACACCTCAGGCCGAAAAATAATCACACAGATTCCCAGATATGTTTTTGATATGTGATATGCAGGAACTCCTGGGCAATGATAGCCAGTACATCAACACTATACTGACTTACCTCAAGAATACAGGACTATACAACCTTATTTGATGAACGTCTGCAATGTTGGCTTATAAGATATTATATTTCCATCGATACTAAACACTATTTATTGGTGAACCATTATATAACCACACACACTTCCAACACCAATAATCATGTTGATTTTCTAGAATAGCCAAGTTCACAGGATTCTGTTCTTTGTTCAATCGCCATTGCAGCGAGACAAAAAAATAAATAAATACTTTTTTACTTGCAGGACACTAAACTATACACTGGCATTTAAAGACATCTGCTGAACAACCAGAGGCTTCCAGGCATATAGCAGATATTATTGAATTAATTAACCATCTTAATGCTGGTTCATTAGACCATACAGGTACTTCCTTCAAAGCGTGAAATCCCAGTAGATGCGAATCACTTATAAATAAATAATATAAATAAAAATAGAACTCAGCTTCAGCTTTGAAAATGGAATTATTGATCTTTTATTTACAGAACAATTAAGTTCGTAGCGTTTTAGTACTTGGATGAAATGTATTATTAGTTCTATGAAGAGAAGATGGAGATAGTTACGCTCATTTCTGCCTGTTTTTTACTTACAAGTTGTATATTTATTTTTTTACTTATAAGTTGTATTTTTTTAGCTGAAGAAGGCTGCCAATGTGCAGCCGAAACGTCCAAATACAGATTTCTTCCTGAAAGTCTGACGTTTTTCTCCTAGCCGAATCCCAACTATACCTTGTCTTCGTAGTTCTATGAAGGTTTTAGCCCCCGACGCGTGGGCTATTGATGAATGACAAGGCTGTCAATACAAAAAAACGTCCAATGAATGGCTTGTCATTGACAGAATAGTCGATGCCATAAAAGTCAATGAGTACGCAAAAATAACATTTGTGTCATCGAATTCATTGAATACAATTATAAAAAGTCCGACTTGCACGACATACGTCATCTTTGCATGCAAATCATATAAGGGGGTTATGAGAAAAGTTTGAAACTATTTTTAATGGAATATTAAAATATCTGGTGGAACGAAATCCAGAAAGAAAAGCCAGATTTTTCGCGTCAAAATGATCCTAATGTGTCAAAAAGGAGAAAGCGAAATTGTCGAATGATGGCACATATAACTCCCCTTACTGTTTTTTGAATTTCGCTAATTCCAGGCTACACATGGTCAGGCAGGCCTGTCAGTTAGACCTGAACAGTCCACCTGAATATATACACGTTCAGGCGACCGGCTTTCAGGCGGACTGTTCAGGTCTAAGTGACAGGCCTGCCTGACAGCGTGTAGCCTGCTTTAGGAACGAACATTAAATAAAACAACATCATTCTCCTTTTACATAAATAGTAAGCTGGATGTAAATCAACCTGTTCTCAAACGTTTTATAGGCATACTCGCCCGAAAAGATAACCTCTTCTAAAATATTTGTACGAATTCATATAAAATGGGGATTTTGCTTGAAGCATTATTTTAAATTTTTAGTGGTCAAGCCAACCCAATATTATTTATCGACACATTATATTTGCTCAAGGGCTCCAATTCGTCTTCTTGAAGAATTTTCTAACTGAAGCAAACCGTAAGTATTTTCCAACAAAGTCTTGAATTTCGACATCTCGGCATGCCATTTGGCAGCCCTCTTCAGCAATAAAACCCCATGGGATGGAGGAAGACCTCCATCCTCAAAATAATTGGTTAGGTGAGCATGAGGAAATTTTCATCTCCTTGACTTCTTATTGGTCCTGAAATTTGAATGTCTGATTAGGATTTCGTTATCAACTTGCAGTTTTACGCTCTAAAGCATATGCGGACGAAAAGAGGCCCGTCTGTTAGATTTTGGGCGTTTCGGATACGAAGGGCGAACTCAACATCGGGCCAATTTTTTTTTTTCGCCATCCGAAGAACACTACTTTATTATTCATGATGATTAGATAGTTAGCCGTCGAGGTGATAAGTAAAGATGGAATGGTTGGGATTCGGCTAAATAAACCTCAATATGATTTTGTTTTAAAAAATCTATAAGTACAGATGGAATGGTTGGGATTCGGCTAAATAAACCTCAATATGATTTTGTTTTAAAAAAATCTATATTTCGGACGTTTCGGCTACTCATTGGTAGCCTTCGTCAGCAATGGAAAGCAATGGAATTTGACACTTTCACAATGGTTACTTAATTGCCAACCTTGGTCTTCCTCTGCCGCTCGGCATTTCCATTGCTGACGAAGGCTACCAATGAGTAGCCGAAACGTCCGAAATATAGATTTTTTTAAAACAAAATCATATTGAGGTTTATTTAGCCGAATCCCAACCATTCCATCTGTACTTATCACCTCGACGGCTAACTATCTAATCATCATAAAAAATCTATATTTCGGACGTTTCGGCTACTCATTGGTAGCCTTCGTCAGCTACTTGACAAATATAGTACTATTAGGTACTATATTTGTCATTGGTATGTAGCTTCCTATTTCTTTGTAAAATCAATTACTATTCACTTTTTCCTTCTAAGAATTTAAGACGATATGTTCTTTTATAAGTTAATTGTATCTATAGCTCTGTTACCTATCACAATCATAATTTTTTTTTGTTTTTGTATTAATTTCTTTTTTTTGTCATTTTAGCTGACGAAGGCTACCAATGAGTAGCCGAAACGTCCGAAATATAGATTTTTTAAAACAAAATCATATTGAGGTTTATTTAGCCGAATCCCAACCATTCCATCTTTACTTTATTATTTTATTTTAAGCCATCTACGCGCCCAAGAACTTATTTGCACACAAAAGTTCGGCCCACAGCATGTCAAAGGTTGCTCACACCTGCTCTAAAGAAGAAAGGTAACGCACTAAAAAAATGGAAGTGATTGGTTTCAGTCGTGATCTCCTCAAAAATCAACGACCCAATCAGTCCAATATGACTTCGAGTCATACATCTCACGGAAGCAATCATCCGCTGTAGATGATTTCACAGGGAGCAATCAACCATCTCCACGATTGGGCAAAACATCCTCAACCACGATTATGGGGAGGCTGAAGAAACGCCCGTACTACCTACGCTGGGCCTGAGATCCGTTTACACTCTCACATTCATCAATGGATAACCATGAATGAACTCTGTGGAAGAAATGTGCAACGAATTGACCACTGAAATTGGATTAGTCATTGAAGAATTATACGGCAAAGTATTTTTTTCATCTTCTTCTTTTTTTCAGTTTTAGTACTAACGTACTTGTTAAGTTTTACCTATTAAAATATCAAGCTCATAACTCTTAGGAACTTTGTTATTTTATTATATTTCAGTACAATGCTACTTCAATGAATTACAGATTACACAGGCACACAAAAAATAACGGTGATTAAAATTTGTACATATATATATATATATATATATATATATATATATATATATATATATAATGATGATTAGATAGTTAGCCGTCGAGGTGATAAGTAAAGATGGAATGGTTGGGATTCGGCTAAATAAACCTCAATCTGATTTTGTTTTAAAAAATCTATATTTCGGACGTTTCGGCTACTCATTGGTAGCCTTCGTCAGCTAAAATGACATAAAAAGAAATTAATACAGAAATAAAAAAAATTTATAATTGTGATAGGTAACAGAACTATAAATACAATTAACTTATAAAAGAACATATCGTCTTAAATTCTTAGAATGAGTAGAATGAAAAAGTAAGTAGGTACAATAATTGATTTTTTAATAGTAATTAGTAACATTAATTGATTTTACAAAGAAATAAGAAACTACATACCAATGACAAATATAGTAGCTAATAGCAACATTAATTAATTTTACAAAGAAATAAGATACTACATACCAATGGAAATGCCGAGCGGCAGAGGAAGACCATGGTTGGCAATTAAACCATTGTGAAAGTGTCTAAGGAAAAAGGAATCTACTGGGGTATATGTAACTGAAAACAGCAGGTGGTGGGAGAAAGGTCGGTAAGGATCAAAAGGCATGTTCATGACATTTTATGACAGGAAAGGAGAAAAAGGTGTTAATGGAAGGATACCCAAGGGGCATGGGAAAGATCTAGGTGGGAGGTAGGGAGAGTTTTTGAAAAATATTAGCGTACATAGGAGAACCAACAAGGCATTTCTCCCCCCTTCCATTAAGGCAGTTCGTCCACCATAACATAGTGTTTGGAGCGAAAACAAATAATATTTTCAAAATAATTTATAATTTGGAAATTTTGGCTTGCTTTTTGGAAGCCTTCTTCAACAATGAAAGCCTAGGTTTTGTAGGAAGACCAATGATGCTGGTTAGGTGACCATGAGAAAATTGTGACCACCTTGACTTCTTATTGGTCTTTAAATTCTACTGTTCCACCTGGGCAACCGGATTTCGAGCTTATTCTCTCTCAAAAAATGGGCGTATTTGATTATCGAACATCATTTAGCCGTCACTTTTACGACGTCATCACTGCGGTTGAAGAGAAAATTCAAAACCGATTAATATTAGTGCGTAAAATGTGACCTATGCGAAATCTGCATAATAAATGCGGTTATCATGTTTTATAACCCTATATAACTCAAACGAAAAAACGGATAGGAAAAGAGCCTGTCTGAAGTCTCAGCGAGAAACAAGCTATGAAATATGACTAGTAAAATAAAACGCCAAGCGATAGAGCGTATAATTTGGCGGCGCGTCCTATTTGCGGCTTGAGCGCAATTTTAAACGGACTCAGTCGCCAAACGCGGAACGAGAAATGCATCTTTGAAGTCCTTCATAGATAGAAAGCTGACAACGTACGGAGGTCGCTGGGTCGTAACTCTTCGTCCTGGGAAAACCGTAAAACCGCTCCGCAAAGGCGCATCTTAAAGCGGCAAATTAAAGGCGGCGATTTTCCAGCTGAGAAGTGCAAATGGCGCGCATAAGAAATTATATTTACAATCCCCCCAGATCCTGTTATTAACAATTACTAGGAGATATTAATGTAATCACAGATTTGGAACTATTAAAAAAAAACCTGTAACGGAAACCGCTAAACAATTATTTCTAGGATAATGAGCGATTACTTCCTTTCCATATTGAATAAACCTAACGTAACAAAAAAAGACTACAGATCTCGGAATGTGTACACATAAACTTAAACAAAAACAATATAAATTACAAAACTGACCAACAAGGCATTTCTCCTATGTACGCTAATTTTTTCCAAATACTCGCCCGACCACCTACCTAGATTTTTACCTTGCCCCTTGGGTATCCTTCCATTAACACCTTTTTCTCCTTTCCTGTCATAAAATGTCATAAACATCTGTTTGATCCTACCGCCCGTTTCCCCCACCTCTTGCTGTTTCCAGTTACATATACCCCTGCAGATTCCTTTTTTCCTTAGACACTTTCACAATGGTTACTTAATTGCCAACCTTGGTCTTCCTCTGCCGCTCGGCATTTCCATTGGTATGTAGTATCTTATTTCTTTGTCAAATTAATTAATGTTACTATTAGCTACTATATTTGTCATTGGTATATAGTTCTCTTATTTCTTTGTAAAATCAATTAATGTTACTAATTACTATTAAAATCAATTACTGTACCTATTTTCTTTTTCATTCTACTCATTCTAAGAATTTTAAGACGATATGTTCTGTTAAAAGTTAAACTGTATCTATAGTTCTGTTACCTATCACAATTATAAATTTTTCTTGTTTGTTTCTGTATTAATTTCTTTTTTTGTCATTTTAGCTGACGAAGGCTACCAATGTGTAGCCGAAACGTCCGAAATATAGATTTTTTTAAAACAAAATCATATTGAGGTTTATTTAGCCGAATCCCAACCATTCCATCTTTACTTATCACCTCGACGGCTAACTATCTAATCATCATGTTGAATAAACCTGGATATGACTTTCACCTAATTACATCATTTTGAGGTGTCGAATTATTAACATCTCAGAATATTTAATATATACAGGGTGTACGGCAGAGTTGGGCAAAAATTATCTTTGGATAACTGATGACCTAGGTTATTCGTTATTTGTCATCTATAATTTTCGGATATCCGTTATCCGTTATTCGAAATTATTACCATTTGCGTAAAGTTATCATTTTTTATCTTAATATTTCATTTGAAATAATTTTTCATCTTACGGATGAATTTTAATTCGATGGATAAATTTTCATCCGAAAGATAATTTTTATATTTGGAAGATGTGTAGAAAACCAATTTACTACTTAATCATAATGTATTTATTTATTATTTAAATATAATATAATATGTAATTATTTAAATTATTATTAAATATAATTATGTATTACATTATTATTTATATATATGATTAAACTTTAAATTAAATTCAACATAGATTTTAAAACTACTCTTTTCTCAAACATTTCATCAGAGAGTCGATTGCTTTTTGGAATATCCGTTATGGAAGCAAACGAGAACAGCCGTTCGACTAATGCTGACGATGGAAGTGCCGTGTTGTACTTAAAAAACAATTTCTTGATGTTTAAATATTTATTTAAAGAGTGCAATGCCATGTGCAAACGAACAGTTTGTTTTTGCTCGAATGGATAGAAAAAAGTGGTATTGTGGACGGATAACGAATAAAAGATAACGGATATTCAAATGACGAATAAAAGACAATTCACCCGTTTCTCGAATAACGGATAATTGGTCATCCGTGGTTTTATGATTAACTAATAACGGATAAAAAATTATCTTTTATTCGTTACTTAAATAAAAAATTATTCGAATAAGCCCAACTCTGGTGTACTGCAAGATAATGACAATACTCCGTGGGGTGAAACTACACAAAAAATAATGAAGATTAGATAGTTAGCCGTCGAGGTGATAAGCTACGGGTATACTTTTAGGAAGGTTACTTAAGTGTTAACTTTGGTCTTTCTCTGCCTCCCGGAACTTTCATTGCTGAAGAAGGCTACCTAGAGTAGCCGAAACGTCCTTGATACAGATTTTTTACAAAAAATAGTATTGATGTTTTCTTAGCCGAATCCCAACCAATCCCTGATTGCTTAGACAAAAAATTTAGTTCAACCCCACCAACGCATTTCTTCATGAAGATTAGATAGTTAGCCGTCGAGGTGATAAGCAATCAGGGATTAGTTGGGATTCGGCTAAAAAAACCTTAATACGATTTTTGTAAAAAAAAAATCTATATTTCGGAGGTTTCGGCTACTCATTGGTAGCCTTCGTCAGCTAAAATGACAAGAAAAGAAAAAAAAAAGAAGAAATTAATACACAGAAAAAAACGTTTATAAGTAAGATAAGGAACAGATCTATAAATAAAATTCAACTTATTATAAAAGAACAATTTAACATCAAATTGTCATAAACTTGTAATACAACCTGTATATATATATATATATATATATATATATATATATATATATATATATATATATACATATAATGTAACGGATCACTGACTTTACATCGAAGATATTTGAGAAGTATATATTATTGGTGGCCTTTGTGAAAGTAACATCACATTACAAGTAGCTTATCCGATTTAGATGCTGTTTCCACTAATTATTAGTGCTTGTTCCATGTAAATCGTTTCATAAATAAAAACTTTATGCGAATGTATAGAATCTCGTCAAACATTTAATAAGCCATCTATCTGATACACACCAGAGTTTTAGTTGTTTTTCCGCCACGAAACTTGGTACAATATAGAATTCTCCTATCATAAGATTGAACGAGTTCGTTAAACACCAAAATCCGTCCACTGGGAAGGGGTTTACTCCAAATTACTAACTTGTCAATACTGGCAGTAATTTTTTAAGTATGGCAACGAAACTCGGTATTCGCTGTGGTAATCTTAAAGACAAAGATACGTTGTAAAAATAATCCTTATATGTTAATTAGGAGAGGGGGTTTACACCGGACCCAAATTACCAATTTGCTCATATCGGCCGTTCTTTCTCGCGTATAATTACAAAATACGATATACGTCTTGGATATGTAAAAATAAGTGGGTATCCTCCCTTTAAGTATAAAAATTAAGTAAAAGCTAAATAAATTATAATTTCAACTTTGATCAGCAGAATCACAAACTGATTCTTGTGTTGGAAAATACTTCCAAACGTCTACTTTCAATAGAGAAAAAACCCGGGATATGAAATCCAATTTCAACCCCAAGTGAGAAGTTAGTGATGCGTCTCTACGAGCCCTTCCCGTTTAGTATTCAATATTAAGGGTCATTTTTTTTTATTTCGTTTTTCCTAAAGTTATGGACGAAGTTAAAAATATACCCGTTAATGAGGTGCCCTTATCAAATATACCTTAGACTAATATATAACTTTTTGTATACGGATATCATTTTCTTCGGCAATTAATTAATATATTTCCACCTTAAGTTTTTTATAAAGGAAAATAAATTAAAAATGTCAATAAACTTGTAAAATTCTGTAAAAATAAGTTCAGTTCTTCGAATCATAATATCTCACAATATTATGGAAGGTAGGAATAACATTATATCGTAATTCAATTTTTCTTTCTGAACTGTAATAAAATTCCATAATAACCATAATATGAGTACTTTATACAATGTTAGCTAATAAGTATCTATATAATTGTATGTATGTATATAATATTAAGAATTGATGTTTCTTTGCTGGACAGTATTTTTGTTATCAATACAGCTTTGGATTTTGTCTCCAGCGTTTTTTTTTTTTTTTTTTACCATTATATTTCACAAAAATCAGTTCATACTTCGTCAGACTGTCGTTCACGATTTTAATCTTTTTTTTTTTTTAGTAATATATGAACTTGTAATAACTTGTTTTTAACAGATATATCAAACTTTCAGTATTTATAAATACTTAAATAATTTATAAATATGATTTAAAAGACAATAAGAGATTTTGTTGAATTTAATTAAAATAATTATTTCAATTTTTCGAAAACAAAATGGCGGCGCAGTGGTTGGTGAAGGATTACCTTTTATAACATCCTTCAGAATTTAGATTTTAGAACACGTCTTCAAATTATTATAGATTTTACTAACTTGATTCCAAAAATTACCCCTCTAAAATTTAAATATATATATATATATATATATATATATATATATATATATATATATATCCAAACAAGATGCTTACGATTCAATCATCCTTTTTCGGTAGGCAAAGAAAACAAAATCTGAAATAAGCAAATATTAAGCTTATTTTCGATTTTTATTTCATTTATTTATTTATTAGAATTTCGATCCTGGTTCATTAAAAGTTTAGATAATTGGCGTTTGTACAGATTCTCAATTTCAATAAAAACTTGACCATTAGACTTTCTGTAGAAAACCATTCGAAATATTTAAAATAAACATTCCAAAATTAGAAGTATGGGGAATAAGAGGCCTTAGAAGCTATTGAAATTAAATATTGCTGAACTGCACAGTTTAGAATACACTCGAATGGATATAAAATGAGAGAAAACTTTATTTGAGAAATAAAATAAATTGGACTGCCAATTATATTTGGTTTCTAGGAACATTCTTCGCTATATCAGACTTTAGAAAAGGAATTATAATTATAAAGATTAATTATATAATGCCAAGAAAAAATAATGTCAAGAAAAAATTACTATTCCAGTGGTCTGAAGATTGGTTAAAACTAAATAACCACCTAAGGAGAATTAAAGAAGATGTAAAGGAATGGACAACGTCACACCGGCAAAACAGGAAAAATGAAGTGATGCTAACAAGACTGCGAATTGGACACATTAAATTGACCCACACGCACTTACTACGTGGCTTACACCCACCGACATGCGACACCTGCCAGGACATCATAACCGTCGAACATATCCTCCACCACTGTCCTGTTTTCCATAAGGGAAGAGAAGCCCAAGGGATACCGAAGACCCTGAAAGAGGCACTAATGGACAACCTCGACATAACAAAAAAAATAATTGACTTTTGTAAAACTATACAATTACAAGTGTAAATAAGTCATTGACCTGCCAATGACTCTTTTCGAGTAGAGGCAGTAAATTAAAATAAAATAAAGATTAATTATGGTAGCTGGATCTTTTATATATATATATATATTGAATGAAGAACATCATTACGGAGAAAACAGAAACTACATTCTTTATCAGCAAAATTAGTTTTTCACGCCAAGAATGAATCAAACGCGGCGGAGAAAGTCGTCTAAGCGATAATCGATTGTTTAATGAATCTTCAATCCACACTTCATTCCATTATCGATCAGCTGACTCATAACCGCCATATTAGATTGATTGAGCCTATGGCCACATGAAGTTTCCCTGTTAGTGCAAGGTTCTCTTAAGTAGTAAAACTACCTTGTAACTTTTTTTTTTTATTAGCTAAAATTCTTCCTTAACTAATCAAAAATGATATCCAAGAGTGTTTATGAAGAAAAAAAAGTTTTAAATGGTCAAAAAATACGATTTTCCCAGTGAAATCCCGATGCCGATATATTTTTGATGCTCCTTTAATACATTTCAAAATGATAACCCATTTTTTTTATCTTTATTATAAGAAAGTATAATGAAAAATTAAATAGGAAAGACATGAACATTTCAGAACATTAATCTCTAGAGTCGTTTTCTCAAAACCATGTTTTCCAGATCGGGCGATACTCAGGCGTCTTCAATTTTCGTCCGATAAACTTTAAATTTTAACTGCAGCTTCCTCATGGTATTTGCTACGGAAAAGTACGTAGGATTTTTTCGATTATTTGAATTATAACGATTTTATGACCTACTTTCGACGGATTTTCTAATAGAAACTGAATAAAATTGTTCACAATTTTCGAATAAATCAATATTTCTTAAAAATTTACGTACTTTACTAGGTTTAACCTTCATCTTTCGAAAAAATTTTAGTTATATGTTCTAGGTTAAAAATTTCCGCCCGAAGACTATCGCCCGTGAAAAAATAGGGTTTCCATTTGTCAGACACAGCGCCGCCATACTTTTTTTCAAAGAATTGAAACGTATTTCTTTGGATACTTTAATATCCCATATAAAACATTTGATATAAAGAATTGAAAAATATGGATTTACTTATTATTTATAATTTTAAGAAACTGACTTAGATTTTGTTCGCACAAGGTAGCATTAACTCTTAAGGTGGCCATACAAGTTCAGTTCAAACCTCAAGGCCGAGACTGCACAGTTTGGCCTCAAGATTTGGACCGAACGGATCTAGCTCACACAGGATAAGTTAATAAACCTCAAGGCAGGGACTGCAAAGTCAAGTTATACTATGTGAAGAAAGTCAGTTTGTCTTTTGATAACTACGTTTTATCTGCACAAATGCATTCTTGGTTGGTTGCCGAGTTTTGTGTGATTGAGGATTAATTACTTATTATTAATGTTCTCTCTTTCTTATGTTCTTATGCTTAAATGGGTCTGTTTGCGAAGAGCACATCCAGTCACTTCTGAAGTATCTGTAGTGATTACAGCAGTGATTCAGCGGATGCGCATAACTCATTAGCTTTTCTATTGGTTGTTGCTGGTAGTAAAGTAACCTTTAACAATCAGGTCAATCAAACTCGCAAAAATTAACAGAATTCTATCACTTTTATAGAGTTGGATTGACTAGAGTTTTGATATCTTCTTGAGCGAGCGTGGCGAGTGGAAGCGCATAGCACGTATGCCCGTAATGCGAAATAAATATAAAATATAAATATGTTATAGAACCGCAGGAGGCCCCGTAACTTCAATATTTACCATTGATTTTTATAATATTAACCTTTTTATTAATAAATATTGCTGCCTGAAATATATTCTGCTTATTTTCATTTATGCTTTACAAGCCTAAAAGCATTACTTACAAATACAAGTTATCTAAGGGTTAGTTATAAACCATGTTATATAGATATAGTAGTCAAAAAATGTTACTTTTAGCAGTGATAGCAGAGATTTTTAATACTTTTCATTACTGATTTATATAATATGGTTTCTAACCTTACATAACCTTTCAAGAAGAAATAGATAACCTCCAAAGAACCTGTAAACTAATCAGTAAGTACCATAATCCCTGTTTGAACTCACGACAGATACTTCAAAGTTACTGGATGTGGTCTTCGCAAACAGACCTGCTTGAATTCTCTTTAAGCGCGGTTCCTCCCTCCCCCATAGGGAGGAACCCCGCTTATAAGGTTGATCTCATGACGCAATCCGGAAGTGCCGACTAGAAAATTTTGCGTTTCAGAACCCCTAGAGGACGAAAATGATGTTGGTTAAAATTTGTATATATATATATATATTTGTCTGTTCGCTCTCAAGGTCGAAGACGAATGGTCCGATTTTGATGAAATTTGGTACAAAAATCTTTCGTCTAATTTGAAAGGTCGAGTTCGTTAACCAGCAGAATCCGCCCACTGGAAGATGGCGTTTGGGGCGAAATTCTCGCAAAAAAACGTAACGCTTACGTTTTTGAGTTCATAAGCTTGTAAGTACTTTTTTTTATTTTATTTAGGTATAAAGAAATATTCATTTCAAATATGTCCCTTTTCTGCAATCATCGGTCGTCAGCTACCATTAACGCTGCTTCTCTTTCTGGAGAATAATTATTATTATTATTAAATTTTAACGTTCATTTATTATTAACTACGAATTTTAGTTATCACCCTTTTGTAGCTACGATAGAGATAATGCCTTTTCTTTTTTCTAAAGAAAAACCATCATCCCTAGTGGGAATCGAACCCACGACCCTTTTGCACGGAGCGTTAAGTGCTCACGCCTTAACGCTCACGGCCACAGGGCCTCCAGGAGAATGATTATGCATAAAGACATGAAACCAAATTGGAAATTCTAGCATCTTCACGCTAGACTTGGCCGACATCAAAGACGAAGCAACATGCGCAGACTAGCTGCATATATAGAACACAGGAGTGTATTGTGTTGATGTGGTTATGTCACGCTTGACATGTCATTTCACTAGCGAAGGCCGGCTGTTTGGTTCTAGAATAGCTGACAACCACTTTCTCTTTGATGTCTAATGCAGTTCGAGGCGATTCCTAGAACATCATCGGTTGGATTGAAACTTTTGGTGTCCGCAGAAAGTGAAAAAGTAATTTATTTTTCCACACTGCTCTCTTACCTATAACGTATTCACGAGACCAAAAGAAATATTTTTGCACATTTTTTTTTTTTTAATCTTATCATAAGAATACATTTTTTATGAGCGATATAATCCACCTTTGTGGTTTAGTGTCTTTTTCTGTTGAGCGGAATTCATTTTTTAAATAGTGAAATTACAGTTCAGGTTTTCTTTGGTTTTAATTTGAGGTCCAATAAATGAGTTGTTTTGTAATTGCCACGTTTTCATTAATGAGACCAATTATATCCTAATAAAAAAAAACAGGAAAGATCTAACCTTTAGAAATTGATTGCTGGGATATTGTAAAGAGTTGACAGCGAAGAAAGTGTTGATCTGAAGAACGTCAAGTACGTTTCAATGAATGTTTACCTGAAAAAACAAAACAAAAAAAAACATAAATTCCATAAAATTTGCCGAAAATTGTAACAAACGGGGTCTCCCGTGGTCTAATGGTTAGCGCATTGGATTCATAAGCGGGAGATGGCGGGTTTGATACCCACCTCCGGCAGGAATTTTCTCATCTCAGGGCTTGTTGGGAAAATTCCTTGCTTACACCATGGATATCGGCGCTAATGACCTAGAAGTAGATGCGCCGTAAAAAAAAAAATAAAAAAAAAAATAAATAAAAAAATAAAATAAATAAATAAATTGTAACAAATCAAAGATAGTAATAGAGAAGCAATCAAAAGATAAAATAATATTAACTTTTTACTAAATTTTTACTCAATTCTTTTCTTAAATGATTTACTTTTTAGCACTTTCCTCCGAAGGAAAGTAGCTATTGAGGTTGGACTCATGACGGAATTTTTGAAAAATTTCTTCAAATCTTTATCGATCCTACCTAGTAGACACCGAAAATGACCCCCGTTAAAATTTATATATATATATATATATATATATATGGCTGTTAACACGATAGCGGCCAGAGTTTTTGTTTTTTCGTCACGAAACTTGGTATATAGCATTGAATTAGCAAACGATTGAACGAGTTCGTTAACCACCAAAGTCGGTCCACCGGAAGGGGGGGTTTACCCCGAACCCAAAACTCTAATTTGACTATGTCAGCCGTAATATTTGTTATATTTCAACGAAACTTGGTATTCGTAATGGTAATATAGAGAGAAAAGTGAGATATAAAAATGAACTAAATCGGTTCATTAGAAGGGGGGGTTTACTCCAGACCCACAATACCCATTCGCCACTACCAGCCGTGATTTATGGTATATTTCGACGAAACTCAGTATTCGTAGTGGTAATCCACAGGTAAATATGTGTTGTAAAAATAAACTAAATAGGTTCATTAGGAGGGGGGGTTTACTCCGGACCCACAATACCAATTCGCCACTACCAGCCGTGATTTTTGGTATATTTCGACGAAACTCGGTATTCGTAGTGGTAATCTACAGTTAAATATGTTTTGTAAAAATAAACTAAATCGGTTCATTAGAAGGGGGGGGGGTTTACTCCGGACCCAAATTCCTAATATACTCATACCGGTCGTAATTTCTGCTGTATTGTAACGAAACGCGGTATACGTCATGGGTAACTCATGAGAAAGAAGTGTTGTAAAAATGAGCTGAATTGGTCAATCGTAAAGCGGGGGTTTAATTTGTAATATATTTCAATAGAAAAGCCCGCCAAACGTAGGTTCACAAAGCCGCCGCAAGGAGCGCTTTCTACCACTAGAGTGACTGTATCCTGTTCCTGCGTTAGATCAAAATACGATAATATGAGGTTTTTTGTATTTATTACATAGTTTAGTAGGTACCATGTGTAAACATAACTCTGGAAGCAAATTAATAATAGATCAGTTACTCATTACAAATTTTAAAGAGAACTATTCATGTTTTTATTTTATTTATGTAGGATATTTTAAGCAAATTGTTCTGGAAAGCAGTCTACACTACCCAAATTCTGAGGAAAGTGCTTAGTTATGCAGCTCCTGCGTGACGGACTTTTTTAACATGTGAGAAATAGGCAGAGCGTATCCGTAACGGAGTTTATCTTTCAGGCTAAATATCTTGAAAACGAGTACCGCTTGGAGGGTCATATCTTTTTCCAAAGCATAGAGGACACTTTAAACAACATGTATGCAAATTAATAAAAAAACGGTTCGAAAATGAAAGCTTCTTTTAGGACGTTTATTTAATTTAGTTCAATTGATACATTGCTCATATTAAAAATTGGAAGATTTTTTAACGGTTGTACTTTGGGATTTGATGGATTGAATCAGCTTAAGAATCACTTTCAATGAACTCTGGTCAATTTTTCTATGAGAACTCACAGATTTTAAGATAAGCGAAAGGCTAAAAAAATTGAGGCAAAGTCGTAAGGACTGTAATTTGGCTCCAATAGGACCAATCAAGTTCGTTCGGGTCTCAAAAATTTTATATTTTGGAGCACTGAAAAACAGTATACTGGAAATAGTCGTTTATTTAACTGTTAGAAAAAAATATTATACAGTAAAATGCCCTAAATTATGATATTTAGGGGGTTAGGCTAAAACCAATGCAAATACATATCGCCGCTACAAATGCAAAGTATCGAATGTGAAAAAACACATTTTTCATATTCAACCTTTACCGATTGCTGTTGGACTCATGGACGGCATATTCTGGAATCTATGTTTACTCAGCGAAAGGGTAAAGTAACCACTATTAAAAAGTCGAATCTGCCGACTATTTGACTGTACAAAAGCAAAGTAATTAATAAAAGTTTTTTTACTCTTGAATGAGGTAATTTTTACATTCGATACTTTGCATTTGTAACGACGATATCGTCGCTACGAATGCAAAGTATCGAATGTGAAAATCTCCACTTTTCAGAGTGTAAAATCATTTATTCATAACTTTTTTTTGGACATTCAAATATTCGGCAGATTTGACCTTTTGATAGTGGAATACTTTCCCTTTAATAGAGTGATCTAAGATTCAAGAATTTGCCGTACATAAGTCCAGAAGAAATTAGTAAAGATTGACAATGAAAGGTGCATTTTTTCACATTCGTTACTTTGCATTTGTATCGACGATATAGAAAACATGTGTTGTTATTGTTTTTCCTACAAACTTATAGATTGATTCTATTACTATTTACATAAAAATGTTTCTGAACAGTTTATAAATACGTTATAGTATATATAAGCATATGTCATAATGATGATTAGATAGTTAGCCGTCGAGGTGATAAGTAAAGATTGAATGGTTGGATATATATATATATATATATATATATATATATATACATATATATATATATATATATATATATATATATATATATATATATATATAGAAGAAAAGACGCACGAAACATGTATATATATATATTATTATTCTTCGTTAGGGTGTAGATACAATTAACTTATAAAAGAACATATCGTCTTAAATTCTTAGAATGAAAAAGTAAATAGGTACAATGATTGATTTTAATAGTAATTAGTAACGTTAATTAATTTTACAAAGAAATAAGAAACTATGTAAATATGTCATAAACATGCCTTTTGATCCTTACCGACACGTCATAAACATGCTTTTTGATCCTTACCGACATTTCCCCCACCACCTGCTGTTTTCACTTACTTATACCCCAGTAGATTCCTTCTCTCCTTAGACACTCTACAATGATTACTTAATTGCCAACCTTGGTCTTCCTCTGCCGCTCGGCATTTCTATTGGCATGTAGTATCTTATTTCTTTGTAAAATTAATTAATGTTACTATTAGCTACTATATTTGTCATTGGTACGTAGCTTCTTATTTCTTTGTAAAATCAATTAATGTTACTAATTACTATTAAAATCAATCATTGTACCTATTTACTTTTTCATTCTAAGAATTTAAGACGATATGTTCTTTTATAAGTTAATTGTATCTATAGCTCTGTTGCCTATCACAATCATAATTTGGAGGAGGAAGCGTTGATCGTCGGGGTTTCGGTCAGTGTTCTTATTCAATAAAACACATTTTATTTGCTAAAATGTATATTTATTGCCGCCAACGTTTCGGCTTGCTATACAAGCCATCTTCAGGGCTGTAAAAACATATATGGTATAACAATCGTAAGGACAGAAACAATAACAAAAAACAACATATATATGTATATATATATATATATATGCATATATATATATATATGTATATATATATATATATATTTATATTTATATTTTCAAGCATATAGGTACTCATATTTATGTTAATGTTTCTAGCCTTTTTTTGTTGTTTTTTGTTATTGTTTCTGTCCTTACGATTGTTATACCATATATGTTTTTACAGCCCTGAAGATGGCTTGTATAGCAAGCCGAAACGTTGGCGGCAATAAATATACATTTTAGCAAATAAAATGTGTTTTATTGAATAAGAACACTGACCGAAACCCCGACGATCAACGCTTCCTACTTCCGAACGGTCGACCATATCTTCTCAACAATCATAATTTTTTTTATTTTTGTATTAATTTCTTTTTTTTTTTCGTCATTTTAGCTGACGAAGGCTACCAATGAGTAGCCGAAACGTTCGAAATATAGATTTTTTTAAAACAAAATCATATTGAGGTTTATTTAGCCGAATCCCAACCATTCCGTCTTTACTTAAGTATATGTCATGTAATAATGAGAGCGTTTCAGTTTACATGAATAAACCTCGGTAGCGTAAATAACTTTAATAAAAAAAAAAAAAAAAAAATCAGTCCCGTAACAGGCCACGAGGGCCCTGAGGGGCAGATACTACAGAGGTATCTGATTCATGACCATACGGCACACTAGGGAGATAGTGTGGTCAGTACTATGCTCCGGCCGCCTGATTTTCCACTTGGCTGCTTCGACTGCTATAGTCGTTAGCACCAACCATGGTACCCATTATTAAATTAATTAAAGGCTGGGTTGGCCTAGGGACGGTCAGGGTGGCCGAATTCAACCGGTGAACGAAGACACTAGAAGAAAAAATCTTTAGTGCTTGCTCGGGATTTGAACTCAGGCCTCCAGCTTATTAGTCCAGTTCTCTACCACTGAGCTAACCTCGCCCCAAATAACTTTTATAACACGAATATAAATGAAAATTGACTTACTAATTTAATTGATAAATAATTAACATTACTCTCTGGCATCAAATTGATATATTAAATTACATTACCGTCAAAGACAAACATTTGTGGAAATTTCGCTCCACACTTTTGTGAAAATTTGATATTCACTTATGTATTAAAATTTACAAAAATTCTTCATTCATTAAACTATTACAATTTTATGACCTGATGAGTTTTGAAAGAATTTTTAATAGAAAATGATGAATTGTTCACAAATTTCGAAAATTTAATATTTCTTAAAAATTCTGCGTATTTTGCTAAATTTATCCTTCTTCTTTCAAAATAATTTTAGTTAGGTACTTTATTTCGAAGAATTAAAACTCTTTTAATTTGGGCGGCGAAGTTCTTCTACAAACATCCTTATAAAACAAAATCATAAGCGCATTCAATATATATATATATATATATATATATATATATATCTTCATAGTAGAAGACGGGAAATCGGTTCAAGGGAACATTGGGAATTGCCCAAAATAGTTCAAGTTATTCCCAGAGGAATCTCGGAGTGGAAGATAAAAGGAGTCGTGACTCTCTTGGAGAAAGGAATTTTGGGAGGTATGGGAAACCCTGATAGAAGGTGTATTAACCCGCAAATTATGCACTTTCTTTGTTTCTTTGTTGTATGTATGTATGTTTATATATATATATATATATATATATATATATATATATATATATATACATTTAATAAAATATATTTATATTTGATATACACTCAGGTATAAAAAATCGAATATTGAACCACGGCGAGCACAAAAAAAGAAAACCGTGGAAGCTTAAGAAAAGCAAAAAAATTCAAGAAATTTTCTTTAGCGATAATATAGAGAATTTTCGGCAGACTATAAAATGTCATACATTGACTGTTGTAATCCTGACACAATATACTCTTAATAAAACTACATTTTTTATAAGAATACTAGCTGTAACCCGGCGTTCCATGCTACACTTACTTTCTGCATGTAGAATAGCAATATTAAATTAGAAACCAAATAGGTAATATTAAAGTCTAACATCTAAGTTTCGAAACCGTGACCTCAGACCTGCGAGTCCTAGACGTTTTTTACCTAGCCTATGACACTCACCGTATCGAGGCCTACCTGTGTGCCAAGTTTGGTCAAAATCGGACGAACGGTTTGGATTTCTATAAGGAACAAACATACGGACAGACAGCTGGTACACGTATTTGACCTAGCCTATGTCACTTCTCGTATCAAGACCTACCTGTGTGCCAAGTTTGGTCAAAATCGGACGAAGGGTGTGGATTTGTATAGAGAATAATCATATAGTCAGACAGTTGGTAGACGTATTTGACTTAGCCTACGCCACTCTCCGGATCAAGATCTATCAGTATTTCAAGTTTGGTCAAAATCGGTCAATCTGTGTGGTTTTGTATAAGGAAAAACAGACAAACAAACGAATAGACACGTGATTTATATATATATATATATACATATATATATATATATATATATATATATATATATATATATATATATATGATAAGTTTTATTTTTTCCGACGTTTCGGTTTTGTATTCAAGCTTTCATTAGGGCTGTAAAACAAGGAGGACAGAATTAATACTAATATTTATTTATTGATAAGGCTTCCCAACTTTGGCGAATCGTCTGTTCTTTATTACTTATATATAATAGATAATAAAAATACAAAAGAAATGAAAAAAAAAAAAAAAAAAAAAAAAACAGAAAAACATTAAACACGGACAACAGACACTTATTAAATGTATCATTCACCCTCTACCATGTAATATTTTTCTGGTTTTGTCATTTCTTTTGTATATATCTGTAACCCGGAGGTAAAGGACACCATGTCACATATTTGTTCAGGAGAGCCCATTTTCCATAACTTTGAACTATTAAAATTTCTTTCTTTGGTACTTAAAGAAACAGTTTAAACATTTCTTTACATTGCTATTTGCATTTAAAGGGAATTGGAAGTATTGATCATAGTCAAACAAAACCAAGTCCTCCACATGGTGTCTTTTACCTCTAATGAAAACGGATATGATTTTACAAGGTAGGGATTGTCGGGGTTCGGTCACTGCTACTTAATAAAACTACATTTTATCATAAAAATGGTTTTATTGTGCCGACGTTTCGGCTTGAACTTCAAGCCTTCATCAGGGCTGTAAAAAACAAGTAGGACGGATGTAATACTGAAATATACATATATATATATATATATATATATATATATATATATATATATATATATATATATATGCCTACATACACAAATACACATACATATATACATACATACATATATGGAAAAAGACAAAAACATAAAATACTAGAACATAATATATAGAAGAACAATGTGCTCTAGAAGTGTTTGGATTATTAGGAAAACAGATATAAGAATAACAGATTACATATTAGATTAGATATAAGAATAACAATATGGGTAAGCCCATATGATAAAATGTAGTTTTATTAAGTAGCAGTGACCGAACCCCGTCAATCCCTGCCTTGCCTCATCTACGGTCAACGATCTCCTCTCAATGGATGTGATTTTATTTTTCACTGTCTTATCTTCGTTTGGAAACAGGACGTAGTGCCCTATACCATTTTATGGGCCGGAAATCCACATTAAGAGCTTCGTTTTTAAATCAATTTAATAAAACACATTGTGTCCTTTACCTCCGGTGTGAACAATATTCAGATGAGGAAATTCGAATAGAGAAAGAGAAGGTTTGAAGAGCCCGATAAGAGCATAGGAGAAACAGGAAGAGTGAACGCACGTACGAAGAAAGAGATAGTGAAATAATCGGAGATGAGGCAAGATCAGCGGGTGTCCGTGCATAAGCCACCTATCCAGATCTCAAGTCTACGTGATTTTCTACGGAACAACCTAGAGCTCTGTCGGTACCATGCAAAAATCTTTGTTTCTCGCCAAGTCTACATACATGCCAACTTAGCGTGTTGGGTCTGTTTGCGAATACCACACCCAGTTACTTGTGAAGTATCAGTAGTGATTATAACAGTGATTCAGCGCACACGCATAACCCGTTAGCTTTTCTATTGGCCTAGTGTTCTGGACAATTCTATTGGTTGTTACTCGTAGTAAAGTAACATTTAACACTCGAGTCAATCCATATCCCCCCAGCCGAAATTTTGATTTAATCGCTAAAAGTGGTTCATGAAATCCTCAAAAATAAATTAAATAAGATCACTTAGTACAGAAAAAATTGTATGCGTATGAAAATTCAAACGTCCTTTGAAAATGGGCTGGAATACTAGAAGAACGCTTCGGTAGCTCTAAAGTCGAACCATAAGAAGAGTAAGAATGCGAGAGATGCGAGGAGCTCTCGACTGCTTGAAAAGTAAAAGGTACGTGTGGACCGTTTTTCCTCAGACTTCTACAGAAGTCAATGGTACACAGGTCCCAGCTGCTCTCGACTGCTGGAGCAGTCAGCAGTATAGAAAGGGTTAATGGATAGCTGATCCCATATATGCATTTCAGTGGCTCGGTATGGTTAAATGAAACAGATAAAATAGATATATGTTTTTATTAAAAAAATTAAAATCCATTCCCCCCCCCCCATTTAATATGAGGGGTTAAGTCAACATGGCTCATTAAAACAGATTTAATTTCTCATAGTGTTTTGTACCTGAACCATACTTTGAGCCGTTGCTTGGCCAAGAATCTAAATTCGCATATTTCTGTGATGCCCTATTGATTGTGGCTAAGTTTACTCGTCAGTGCGTTGTGATATATCGATGGCCTAGAATGAAAACCTTGTATCTCAAAAATAAAATTAATTAACTTTTATACCTATTTAGATGGATAGCATTCGATCGGGTTTGGCACCCGGGATTGCTTTACAAAGTAAAGCTTTTACTTCCTCACACCTATTTCCTTATCCTCAAATCCTACCTTTCAAACAGATCCTTTCAAGTTAAACAAGGTACAAGTCTTTCCCCGACCTGCCCCATAAACGCTGGTGTCCCTCAAGGGAGTATTATTGGTCCTCTCCTTTTCCTCCTTTACACTGCGGATATTCCTACACACCCTCATACCTTACTGACCACCTACGCAGATGATACTGCCATCCTATCAACTTCCCCTGATCCCTCAGTAGCATCTCAACACCCGCAGGAACATCTTACCGCTATTCAGCATTGGAGTGAAAGATGGAGAGTTAAAATCAACCCTGAAAAATGTAAACAGGTTACATTCACCCTAAACCGGAGATCATGTCCTACAGTCTACCTCAAAAACACTCCACTACCAGTATCCAGCGAGGTTCGATATCTAGGATTATACCTTGACAGCCGACTGACATGGAACCCTCACACGAGAATGAAAAGACAAGAACTGAACAAACGATACGGACTACTTAGACGAATCCTTGGACCCTCATCTAAATTATCAATACAGAACAAACTAACGATATACAAAACAATCATTCGGCCAATATGGACATACGGACTTTAACTCTGGGGATCTGCAAAACCATCCAACATCAACAGAATACAGGCATTCCAATCAAAAGTCCTCCGTAAAATTGTAAATGCCCCCTTTTATGTATCCAACAAAACCCTACACAATGACCTCTACATCCCATTTGTCCTTGACCTCGCTAAAACCCGTTTCCAAACGTTCCACTCCAAATTGTCTCACCATCCTAATCCTGAAGGTCAATCCTTATCATCCCAATCCCATCCAGACAATCCCCACAGGCGGCTCAAGAGACAGTGGCCTCGAGACAATTTACTTGCCTGATATTTTTATAATCAATAAAATATTTACTGAGACACCTCTGGAAGTGCCAACAATGGTTGGCTTCTTCCAAATTTTGTATTTTTTATTTTTACTTTTGTCAGTTTTATCAACTTGTACATAATATCTGGATCAACATACTTGATCATTGTACTGTTATCTGTACAGATTTCAAATAAATAAATACGAAATAAAAAAAAAAAATATTTAGATGGATATTATGGTTACTGAGAAACCCGCAAGGTTTGCATCTTCGTCAATATAGTCCAGGATGAGTAAGATAGAGTTTCTTTGACACTTAAGGTTTGTCAAATAGAATATTATCCATCTAATAACGTATAAAAGTTATTAACGTTATTTTTTAGGTACGAGGTTTAATGAATTTATTGTTCCATTGACATTTGTGTGTCATTGAATAGTTTAAATTTTTTACTTGAAAATGTCTTGCAGTCGAAGAAGTATTTTAGTCGGTGTAAATGATAATGTAGTTTTGGTGTCGTGTTGTAATATTCGTCAGAGCCAGAAATATAGCTGGTAATTTAGTCTTGCCGTGCTGTCAGTTAGTTCATTAACTATGTGTTTCTCCTGTTACAGCTGCTATTCCTATACCGTTTTGGATTTTTGATGATCTGCAAAAACGTTTCTTTAACGTGCAGTGTCAGATAGCTAAATTTAAAAATCGTGTTTACTCAAATTTAATTACTTATGTATACTTTAATTTCCGTTTATAAGAAACACAGATATTTAGGTCGGGTTGTCAAAAGGTCACCACCCTCAAGGTAAGCCATATTTAGGTCGGGTTGTCAAAAGGTCACCACCCTCAAGGTAAGCCATATTTAGGTCGGGTTGTCAAAAAGTCACCACCCTCAAGGTAAGCCATATTTAGGTCGGGTTGTCAAAAGGTCACCACCCTCAAGGTAAGCCATATTTAGGTCGGGTTGTCAAAAGGTCACCACCCTCAAGGTAAGCCATATTTAGGTCGGGTTGTCAAAAGGTCACCACCCTCAAGGTAAGCCATATTTAGGTCGGGTTGTCAAAAGGTCACCACCCTCAAGGTAAGCCATATTTAGGTCGGGTTGTGAAAAGGTCACCACCCTGAAGGTAAGCAATATTTAGATTTATTTTTAGATTACAGAATGTCCATCTGGCGAAAGTGTTGCCTTTGTAATTTTTTATTCATGGAATACGTTTGGGTGGAAGTGTTGCTGGTGTACTTAAAACAAAAATCAGTCCCATAAAAGGCTACGAGGGTCCAAGGTGGCAGATACAGTAGAGGTATCTAATTACTGGCTAAAATAATTTATGGTCTAAAATAGGCTGCCCGATTTTCCTATTTGCAGACATACATTAAAGGTTGGCTGTGCCTAGGGACGCACAGTGGGGCCAAACGACATTTCGTGTTTCAAAAAAGGCTACAGCCTCTAAATCTTAACCGACGGGTGATCTGAACGGGTGACCAACCACTTGCTGTTGGCTTTATAAAAGGGTGGCAACCTGTAGATAGCCCGGCGTTAATAGCCCAAGTGTTGATACGCCGCTAAACGCACACACAAAAAAAATATTATACGTTCAATTTTAAAGGTGGGTGAGTTATTTACAAGTATTGTAATAAACAGGGGAAACTCATTAAAAAAAATCGGACTAGACAAAGTTGTTTAAAATTTTCTTAGCTTTCATTTAAAAAAAAAATGCATTGAATTCGGCTCAGACTTAGAGGCTGTAGCCTTTTTTGAAACAAGAAATGTCGTTTGGCTCCACTGTGGGACGGTCTGGGAAAATTAAATTAATAAATTTTCGACCACGTGAATACGATTTCTTTTGTGTAAAATAAATCGTTATAACTAAAGATGGAATGGTTGGGATGCGGCTAAAAAAACCTCAATATGATTTTTGTTAAAAAAAATTTATATTTTGGACGTTTCGGCTACTCATTGGTCATTCGCCAGCAATGGAAATGCCGGGAGGCAGAGGAAGACCAAGGTTGACACTTAAGTAACCATTGTGAAAAAGTCGTGTGCACTTTTTCACAATGGTTACTTAACTGTCAACCTGAAAAACCATTGTGCACTTTTTCACAATGGTTACTTAACTGTCAACCTTGGTCTTCCTCTGCCTCCCGGCATTTCCATTGCTGACGAATGACCAATGAGTAGCCGAAACGTCCAATAGATTTTTTTTAACAAAAATCATATTGAGGTTTTTTTAGCCGAATCCCAACCATTCCATCTTTACTTATCACCTCGACGGCTAACTATCTAATCATCATGATAAATCGTTATCCACTGAAGTCGAAGTACAATGAATATTAAAAGTTCACCATCGGAAAAATGGTTGAAAATTAAAGAGCTCCGTTCTTATAATTTCTCCATTAAAACTGCCATCATGCGAACGACGAAAATAGCTCTTCGTACTGTATTCTACATAATCAGAATCCAATTAGTTTCGGAATGATGTTCGATAAGATCTTTATTACCCTTAAATTTAATAAGCAGCATTAAATAATACTGTTTTATCAGATATTCTGTTCCCTATCAAAATAATTAATACACATTTAGTTTTTTATGGTAGATGATGACATATAGTTATCATAATTTCAATTCGGTATCTTAAAAGGACGTGTTATTGGTGTTAATTAATTATAAAATAATAGTAAGATATTAAGTAATTTGTTTAATATTTGAGTAATTTATAGTAATATTATTCTATTGGAACTTCAAGGGTAGATATTATTAAATTCTATAATATAATATGAAGGATCTAACGACTCACAGCGGTTGAGTTCTTCCTCTCCCCGTACATTTTATGAAGGCTTGAAAATTTACCAAAAAAGGTTGGCAAGTATTACTATTTTTTTATCGAAAAAAATGTAGTTTTATTAATTCACACGATTGAATCTCAACGGTATAATTCAATTTTATTTTGAATGAGATTATATTTAAAAAAACATTGAACGTCAACGGATTTAACACACGTTTCTTTGGAGAACATTGACGGTATTTTTAGCTGGGGACGTGTTTTGGTAACTGGGGACGTTTAGAATGCCGCTTTCAATCTGAACAGAAGTGATGTCAACGGTATATTTGTTGAAAGATGTTTCTGCTTCGAAATTGACGTTTAGAAAGGGTGATAACCTTTAAATAGCACTCTGAACCCTAATAACCTTAACCTAACTTTTGAAAACTCTAGGCGCGGTATATACCGAACCATATAGTTTATGAGATAATAGGAAAACCCGTTCATGATCGAACACCAGACTGAATCTGAGATACCTCGGAAAGATGTGATTCTTCTTGCAGTCCTGCAAGATTCTGTAAACAAGAATCTGAGATATTTTAAAATTTTTTTTATTAATTAGAACGTTTTTAGCACTTTCCTCCGAAGGAAAGTAGCTATTGAGGTTGGACTCATGACGGAATTTTTGAAACATTTCTTCAAATCTTTATCAATCCAACCTAGTAGACATCAAAAATGACCCCCGTTAAAATTTATATTTATCTATATATATATATATATATATATATATATATATATATATATATATATATATATATATACACATACGTGTGTCTGTTAACACGATAGCGGCCAGAGTTTTTGTTTTTTCGTCACGAAACTTGGTATATAGCATTCAATTAGCAAACGATTGAACGAGTTCGTTAACCACCAAAGTCGGTCCACCGGAAGGGGGGGGGGGTTTACCCCGAACCCAAAACACTAATTTGATTGTCAGCCGTAATATTTGTTATATTTCAACGAAACTCGGTATTCGTAGTGGTAATCTACAGGTAAATATGTGTTGTAAAAATAAACTAAATCGGTTCATTAGAAGGGGGGGGGGGGGTTTACTCCGGACCCAAATTCCTAATATACTCATACCGGTCGTAATTTCTGCTGTATTGTAACGAAACGCGTTATACGTCGTGGGTAACTCATGAGAAAGAAGTGTTGTAAAAATGAGCTGAATCGGTCAATCGGAAAGCGGGGGTTTAATTTGTAATATATTTCAATAGAAAAGCCCGCCAGACGTAGGTTCACAAAGCCGCCGCAAGGAGCGCTTTCTACCACTAGAGTGACTGTATCCTGTTCCTGCGTTAGATCAAAATACGATAATATGAGGTTTTTTTGTATTTATTACGTTGTGTAATAGGTACCATGTGTAAACATAACTCTGGAAGCAAATTATAATTGATCAGCTACTCATTACACATTTAAAAGAGAACTATTCATGTTTTTATTTTATTTATGTAGGATATTTTAAGCAAATTGTTCTGGAAAACAGTCTACACTACCCAAATTCTGAGGAAAGTCCTTAATTATGCAGCTCCTGCGTGACGGACTTTTAATTACCGGACCGCTTTGAAAATATGACGACCGTCGGTCTGCGGAAATGTCTAACGAGAATCTTGATCATTGTAATATTCTTGCAGTGCCTAGGATCCAATCGTAACGTCTGGCGTTTGTAATTCACTTTATTCCATAGGTAAAGATTGCTTACAGAATGTTTCACACGATTCCATAATGTCCCCAACATCAATTTCCCGACCAACTTATTCAACGGTCTCGTTTGACCTTGTCCGGTCAAATAACTCTCGGAGTAACTTTTTTCCGTGATTCTTAAATAGATATTAAGCTATTTACAAATTTGGAGACGAATTTTCAGCACATTCCCCAGTAATTAGTAATACTTGAGGCCTTTCCGGTTGTCATATACAAACGACCCAGGGTAGATCAGTAAGAGAATCGGATCTGTTAAAGACTCAAAAAGGTTTCTAAAATATCTTGAATCCATCCTGTTTTTCGATCATGAACACTTTTTCCTGGAACTTCTTGGACAATTACGAGGCTCAAGCGATCCTCTAAGAGTTCGAACCTCAACCAGAAATGAGAGCTCGAGTTTCGACTATACTCCTAATAACTCTATCCCCACTAATAGCCTTGTAGAGATGTAACGAGCTATTTTACGACACTACTAGATTCTAGAAGCGGAAACAACTTCTTACAGACTATTAGCTCAACTATGCTCCCAACACTCGGTCCTATTAGGACGTATCATATGTTTAGAATGGTAGTTCGGATGAAACATGTCATTACTAATATTTTGATTTAGATAACACATTTTGCGTCAATCATCGAACAACTAGTATTGAGGTTTAAGCATTCTGTTCCTTATGACAAAATATAAGAATACTGTTATATCCTGTGCTCCTGCTATTGAAAAAAAAAAAAAAAATCAGTCCCGTAACAGGCCACAAGGGCTCAGAGGGGCAGATACTGTAGAGGTATCTGATTATTGGGGGATAGTGTGGTCAACACAATGCTCCGGCCGCCTGATTTTCCCCTTGGCTGCTTCGACTGCTAGAGTCATTAGCACCCAAGGTACCCATTATTAATTTAATTAATTAAAGGCTGGGTGAGCCTAGGGACGACGATCTGGGACCCCAAATCCAACCCTCGAACGGCAGCACTAGAAGAAAAAATCTTTAGTGCGCGCTCGGGTTTTGAACCTGGTCCTCCAGTTCATTAGTCGAGTGCTCTACCACTGAGCTAACCTCGCCCCCGCTCCTGCTATTGAAATATACTTAAACCACAACTACCCAACGTAACAGCTCTTTAAGCTCTACAATACTGTAGAGGAAAAGGTGCAAAAATGGGCACAGGAGTTTATATACGCAGGATTCCATAATGCCTATGGAAGATATTGAAGACTTGTGGTGAGGACGATAAGTGGCCCCTTTTCCTAAAATAAGGTAAGATTCGTTTCGTTACCAGGAAGTAATATTATCTGCATTTTAAACTTGGTATTTGAATAAACTCCCACTACCTGGCCAAGCCTTAAAACTTAAAAAAATCTCCAACTTCTTATAGACCAAGGGAACGGGGCGAAGTAGTGCCTTGCAACATTTTCAACAAAACTTAACTGTAGCATGCTATATGTTAGATATTATGTAGGACTATCAGTCTATGATGCGAATGCTACTAAAATATGACTACAAGCTCTGTATGCTACATAATCTTGTCCATATCCATTTCAACTGATAGTCCCTCATAATATCCAACAAATAGCAGCTACAGTTAAGTATTGTTAAAAATGTTGCTTGGCACAATTTTGCCCCGACCCAGTGAGGTGAAATCTGTACAAACCTTTAATGCTTATATGAAGGGGTCTGGCCAAACTTAACTTTAGCTACTATTTGTTGGATATTATGAGGAACTATCAGTCTATGATGCAAATGCTGCTAAAATATCACTACAAGCTACTTGTTGCTCCTAACCATTTCAACTGATAGTTCCACATAATATCCAACATTAAGCAGCTAGAGTTAGGTTTTGTTAAAAATATTGCTTGCCACTATTTTGGCCCGAACCCTTCAATTGTGCTTGTTAATTAATTCTTTAAATAATTATACGCAAAATTATATCATGTTATGTAATATTAATAATCCATAAATTAAGGATTAATTTCTAAATTATATAGTATTTATCCAACGTTTCATCATATCGGATACATGGAAGCATATTTGATAAACTGTGCACCCTGACCATTCCTAACAACACAGGATAGAATACTATGTGCAAGATATTGTGAAGGCTTTGTCAGCCATAATAAGTAAATTTGTTTGCAGAAGTTGTTACTTTCGTCGTCGCAGAACACATTTTTGTATAATCTCCAATAAATTCAAACCATCGTCCCGAAACCAGCCAGACTGCTTTAAATTGCATTCCCAGACAGTTTCGTCACTGGACATCGTAAAGGGCTAATGATGTCTCAATCGCTACTTCAAACAGGACTCGCCGATCCGCAGCCAGACGCGTCAGGCCTTCCACCACGCCAAATACAGCGACCAGTCAAGAGGCCGACAGAAATCCGGTTTGATCCGCTGAACGCCCCCGGGTTTCCTTGAAGGAGGCCTTTGACCGATCTGTGATCTGGGTGACGCAAGCAGGAAAATATGGAGATTACAAACTGCACAACTGACAGTGAGGTGTGAGTCACTCCAACGATTTTGAGTGCTAATAGCGACAATAAATCCGTGAGGTGCGAATGTATTTTGACGAGGCGGTGCGGTCATATGTGGGCAGCGGTCTTTCCTAACCACGCCTAGTTTTTTTTTACCTTTAATACAACTCAAAGGAAATTATACCGCTCAGACTAAATGTAACTGGTTTGCTTGCAAGGTAGCGAATCGTTAGGTAATGCTGTCCATAAAAAAAAAAAAAAAAAAAAAAAAAAAAAAAAAAAAAAAAAAAAAAAAAAAAAAAAAAAAAACATAATCAGCTCCCGTGAATAAAAAAATCATTATAATGATATTTATAGTACAACAGTCAAAATCTGCGCACACTATCACATTCCTTCGCAATATAACCATTACTATGAATCCAAAAATGTTTTGCACAACTACATTTATCACATCAAGCTGGTACAATTGTTGGCAAAAAGAACCTATGTTGTTAATCGCTGGACTTCCATATTCCCTATTAAAATCTAATGATTTTTAGCTACATTTGTTTCAACCTAACAAATATTACGGACATATTGGGGACACTTTGGTGCGAGAGGGGATTAAGGTAAACCCTCACCATATAACATTCAATTGCTCATTTACTAACGTACAAACAATTTTTTATTTATTTATTATAAGCCTTTCGCTTCTAGACGGCGCCTGTATGATCTAATGAACCAGCATTATTATCAAAAATATCCTTATACCCACAAACAGAGATATAAAAATATCAGTAAAATGATGAGTTCGTCATTTACAGAGATGTCTCTATTGCATATATCACAAGTTGGTTTGTTAATTCTTGTCATGAGATACTTTGTTAGTGTTTTGTGGCCAATTCTGAGTCGAGCAAGTACAATTTCTTCTCGTCTGTTGTCACAGTAGATGCATGTCCACTCCTGAGTTTATTTATTGTCAGTTATTAATTGGAGTCCAGCTGTTTCCAGAATAATCTATGCATTGGTTAAGTCTTGGTGAGCAATTGATCGGATGAGCTCTTGTTGTCCCAACCTTTGAATGAGAATCTGCTAGGGAGCTTTTTCCCAAATATTCATGACCTTGCAGCCAGTACGTATGTGCTTGTTATGTGATTAGTTTCGTGCATTAGCACCCAAGGTACCCATTATTAATTTAATTAATTAAAGACTGGGTGAGCCCAGGGACGATCTGGGACCCCAAATCCAACCCTCGAACGGCAGCACTAGAAGAAAAAATCTTTAGTGCGCGCTCGGGTTTTGAACCTGGTCCTCCAGTTCATTAGTCGAGTGCTCTACCACTGAGCTAACCTCGCCCCAGCTCCTGCTATTGAAATATTCTTAAACTACAACTACCCAACGTAACAGCTCTTTAAGCTCTACAAAGTTGTAGAGGAAAAGGTCAAGGTAGAGGTTAAGTCTTGGTGAGCAATTGATCGGATGAGCTCATGTTGTCCCAACCTTTGCATGAGAATCTGCTAGGGAGCTTTTCCCCAAATATTCATGACCTTGCAGCCAGTACGTATGTGCTTGTTATGTGATTAGTTTCGTGCATGTCTATTATTATTCACTGCGAAGTTGAAATGTCAAATGAAAATCAGGAAAAATATAATGAAAGTTTGATGGCGGTAAGCCTTAAAAAGGAAAAAAAGAGAGGAATAAAACCTGACTCCCTATTGGCTAATTTTCACAATACATATATGTATTTCATACATCTTTTGAAAGAAAATAGGTATGTATGTTAATAACTGTAAAATTAAAAATTTGCGGATTGAAAAACGTGATGTGGCTTTTAAAATTTCTTAGCTGGATTACTTAAAATGCCTAACTTTGCTGTTGTTCCTGGGCAAAACAAAATTACGTTTTCACAAACATTCTGACATGAAGTAATCCACCTAACAGGAAAAACTATGAGGAGGATCCAAAAAAACTAAAATGAAGAAGACGAGTTAATTACACTGTTCTGCAAAAAAAAACTTTTCTCCCCTCCCTTGAACAATTTTGCCTGTTTCTCATGTTTTCAGGTGTGCTGAGTCCGAATCTGAACTCAGAAAAATTCTATCACCCTCTGATTTTGAGAGAAAAGAGGAGAAACTTGGAAAAAATGAAAAATTGTATTTGAAAATTATTGTCTTTATTATAACAGATTTCATTTTTATTTTTCAACGGTAAAATATAATTAATTGAATCCTGCATGCTATCAGGTATAATACTAGATATGACACAACTCAAAAAATATACACACATCGTCAATGAGTATTTTTTTTTTCTTTTGTACTCTTCCTCCTCTGTCTCCCGCTGCAGAGTCCAGCAGTAATCCGCCAGCATCTTCTCATTCCATTTGTCAGTATATCTTTTTTCCATTCTGGATATGTCTTGGTGGAATCGTTCTCCATGTTCGTCCGAAACTGCACCCAAATTTGGGGCGAAAAAGTCTAGGTGACTATGCAGGAAATGTATTTTTAATGTTTTATATGAAGTAAGCAGTTCTTGGACTATTTTTCGGTAGTCTCTAGATTTTTCGTTTCCCAAAAACTTAGCACATACCTCTCGAAAAGCAGTAGTATACCTCTTTTTCTCAGTAGTATTTAACTTTGCTTCAAAAGTGAGGTCCTTGAGTAGATGAGGTCCTCAAGATCAAAAACTGAAAAAACACTTTTAGCCATATTTCTTCAACCACTTGTAATATTCCCATCAATTTTTTTTTCGTTCAAATATACTTCATTGCGCTCAAAATCATCGGGCTTTTGAATTTTTTTCACTATGTTTTGATGCCAAAAAAAATTCGTCAAATTTACAAAAAACTCACATTTTTGGATAAAAAACTAGAATTTCTCAAGAAACTGTGCGTTATAGACAGAATCTGACTTCAAATTCGTGTTCAGCACATTTGAAAACAGTAAGAAAACATGTTTTGGTTTGAAGGAGGATTTTCGTGCAGAACAGTGTTATCTGACCAAATCTACTGCAATGTAACAAAAAAATATCATATTTAACCGAATGTGGAAGCCAAAAAACAATCGAATTTTTAAGATTTTTCAGAAGTGCTGAATATTATTGTAAAACATTCATCCTAAATGTCCACATTCACCTGGCATTCAGTAAAAGGAATGTTCCCAGAGAGAATACTTAACACAGTTCAAGGATCCAGTACTCTCTTCCCAAGAAGTGTGTATGGATCCACAAGGTCGGAGAATTCATGAATTTTAATGAAAGTCCATTCCCACATGTCCAGGAATTCCAGTCTTAATGTCCAGTCTTCTGGGAGCTTTCTATTCTTTGGGAGGCTAAATTTGCTTGAATAGTATTAGGAGGCTTTGTATATTTGCTTCAAGAGTAAAATAATATATATATATATATATATATATATATATATATATATATATATACAATGTTTGTTTTGTTTTGTTTCTTTTCGTTTTTAACGGCGCATCAACTATTTGGCTATTAGCGCCGGGCTATCTACAGGTTGCCACCCTTTTATAATGCCAACAGCTCGTGGTCGGTCACCCATTCACGTACTGACCACGCCCAACGTTGCTTAACTTCGGTGATCAACTGGAACCGGTATATTCAACGTGGCTATAGCCGTATATACAATGTTATTGTTATTTATTGCTTAGAACTATTTGTGAAGGTCATTCTAAGCTATAGCCCAAAAGAAATAGTGATATGTGCAATTTCTTGTGCCCAGAGGCTTTTACGCCTACGTGTATGTGGATCTGTTTTTAACTCTGACAAGTAAAACACCATATTATAACTAATTAAACGGCGACACCCGTTCAAACAGTTGTACAAACATTGTACAAACCTGGTTCCCAAAGTTTTCTATTGACATTTTCCACAGTCCTTGTGTCATTCTTATAGGCCAGCACGGTATGCAGGTTTCTTGTCTATACACAGTGGCAATGGGCTTTTGGAAGTAAATCTTATGTAAAGCATGTCTGTGCGGACGGTCCATTATGAATATAATTAGTATTAACTCCAGGTTTTTATAAGTTGTCAAAAAGGTAATATAATTATGTACTGCCAACTGAAATAATCCAAGAACCAAGGAGTTCAAACTGACTTCCATTCCTAATACCTCATTTGCACATTATTTGTTATTCATTGAGGACAACTTGTACCAGAGCTAAGATTCCATCTTCATTCATTAATTCCTCCAGTGTTCCAAAGGCCCCCCCCCCCGCTTTAGAAATGGATGTCAGTGTGCCTCCCTCTAGTGGCCGACAATAAATAAAGATTACAGTCCATTATGGCCGACGGCCGTGCGTGGTGAAGTATATAAAGAGAGATCCCTCACAGTATGACCTCAGGCTCTTGAAAGGGAACCCTCATAATTGCCCTGCACTGTTATAATAGAACCTCTGATGGGAAGGGAGCGACCACCCACTTCACCCACCTTCATACCTTACAATCTTGAGCAACAGTATTTCTTTCAACCTTGGAGGATTCCACTTTTCTTTTTCTTTCAAATTCTTTTCGTCCGTTTTCTCTATCGGCGGCCACTCCGTGACCGTGCTTTTCTGACGGGTAAACGATCGGTTTTCTGGTTTTTATAATTTCTTGCGGTTATTATGTTGTTATTCTCCTTTCGATTCATTTATACGGCTCCAACATGCTTTTAAATTGTAATACATTAAACAAGACGGACTGTACCGTAAAATGGGATCACCTTAGTACAGTGGGGTAAAATCGCTGCAAACTTATAATGCTCATAAGTAAGAGTCGGGCCAAAATAGTTCCAAGTAACATTTTTAACAAAACTTAAATGTAGCTGCTATGTGTTGGATATTACGTGGGACTATCAGTCTATGATGTAAATTCTACTAAAATAACACTGCAAGCCCTGTGTGCTACTTATGTTGCGCCGAACCATTTGAACTTATAGTCCCACATAATATCCAACATAAAGCAGCTAGAGTTAGGTTTTGTTAAAAATGTTGCTTGCCACTATTTTGGCCCGACCCCTTCATGTCTGAGAACAAACACACAAAAAAAATGGGTATATACCAGGTCATTCAAAAAGTCCTGCCGTTTTTTGGGGGGAAATTATAAATAAATAAATATTTTCAAATAATCACCTTTATTCATCAAAATATCCACCGTTACAGTCGGTAACCTTCTCCCAACGAGATGGTAAAGCCCAAATTCCTTCCTTAAAAAACTGTTGATTTTTACTGCAAAAATAAGTGGTCAGTTCGTGAATTAGGTTGTCACGGTCTTGAAAACATTTCTGTCTCAGATTGTTGTCGAGATCTCTGAATAGGTGATAATCAGTGGGTGACAGGTCAGGGGAATATGGTGGGTGAGGCAAAACTTCCCAGCCTATTTCTGTCAATTTTTGACAGAAATTTGAAAAATTGACAGAAATAGGCTGGGAAGTATGTTGTCCTTAAATGTCCATTTGCTGTACAAACAGATTATGAGATTTCCCGATAACTTAGAAGCCAGAATGTCCGCGATATCATAGCACCATGCTAGCTGATTACTGCTGGATGCTTAATATAGGAACAGAAGATAAAGCCTGTTCGAAGGAGCGTCAAAGAAATAGAGAATATGTGACATAGACGAAAAGAGTATACGGAGTTAAGACGAAGACAAGGGATGGTTGGGATTCGGCTAGGAGAAAAAAACGTCAGACCTTCAGGAAGAAATCTGTATTGGACGTTTCGGCTGGCAGCCTTCTTCAGCACTAGAGAATGCCTAGGGGGAAGGGAGGAAGACCTCGAAGACACTTAGGTAACCATGGTTGAATGTATCGCTACACTACATGCGTTTTCTGAGTCCACCGGTGACAGATACCTTGGTTTAAGATGAGGTCAACCCGTTGATCATTTCAAGAAGAAATCTCAACGTTTCATGGCGCATATTACTCGAAATAATCGTCAGTCCTATGTGCATATGCGGTACGATGGTAACCGTCATAAAAACAGGTCATTGCAACATCGGTCAATATGTGAAAAGTGCGGCGTTAGCAGAAAATCTTCATCGATCCTCAGAAAGCAAATACTGTAGGACTTCAAGGTCTCGGAATAAATTGCTTTTAGCGAATTATTTGCATATCAAACACAACCATAATATTCCCCTACGTACCTGCCGGCTTTAATGGTAATCTGCTTACACAGGGCCCTTTCATCCGTTAGCCCATTAAGATATAAACCATAATAGCTATGGAATATTTAGCCGTAACTCGTTCAAGGTGTATTTGCTAGTCTTCGTTCCACTTTGGCGACGTTTCGCCAATTATTGGCTCAAAGGCTCCTTCATTTCTCAGGCACCATTTTAGGATATACACAAGCTAACCTACAAATCAAGTGACACAGGCATTCAAAACTACACTCCAAGAGTACACAACCCCTTGAAGTTCAAGGGACACCAATCCTTATCAGTTAAAGTTTTGACGCAGAAACACTAAACTGCAGAAAACATTGTTAGCGTATTTTAATCACTCATGTACACTCCGCACATCGCTGATATTCTAGGCAAACGACTAATTTTCATAAAGCGCTTATATCAATAGTTTTTGCAGTTGCGGTCCCAAATGGCTTATCAATAATTTTGGCCCAGAGTAAACCTCAATTCTTAATTTGTACGTTTCGGATGCTCTTTGGCATCCTTTTTGGTTAACATTAGAACAAATTATATGAGGATCCAAGCATGAAGGTATATTTGAAAAAATAAGCGGCACAACTTACCTCACCATCGGCACAAGCCGCCCCTTAATATTGTGTATTGTGTCTGTCTGCCTGTTTATATGAATTACCCAATAATTTAATTTATATTGACTTTATACATAAATGACCTGCGGTTATAAAAACTGTATTAAATCTCGCACGAGATACTTAATGTAGCACAAGTATCTAGTACCCTATAGAAGTAACGAGCATAAATTAAGTATACAAAGTCAAGGGATGGTTGGGATTCAGCTAGGAGGAAAAGCCGTCAGATTTTCAGCAATAAATCTATATTGGACTTTGATAGCCTTTTTTAGCTAAAAAATAAATACGAAGTCAAGGGATGGTTGGGATTCAGCTAAGAGGAAAAGCCGTCAGATCTTCAGCAACAAATCTATATTGGACTTTGATAGCCTTTTTTAGCTAAAAAATAAATACGAAGTCAAGGGATGGTTGGGATTCAGCTAGGAGGAAAAGCCGTCAGATCTTCAGCAACAAATCTATATTGGACTTTGATAGCCTTTTTTAGCTAAAAAATAAATACGAAGTCAAGGGATGGTTGGGATTCAGCTAGGAGGAAAAGCCGTCAGATCTTCAGCAACAAATCTATATTGGACTTTGATAGCCTTTTTTAGCTAAAAAATAAATACGAAGTCAAGGGATGGTTGGGATTCAGCTAGGAGGAAAAGCCGTCAGATCTTCAGCAACAAATCTATATTGGACTTTGATAGCCTTTTTTAGCTAAAAAATAAATACGAAGTCAAGGGATGGTTGGGATTCAGCTAGGAGGAAAAGCCGTCAGATCTTCAGCAACAAATCTATATTGGACTTTGATAGCCTTTTTTAGCTAAAAAATAAATACGAAGTCAAGGGATGGTTGGGATTCAGCTAGGAGGAAAAGCCGTCAGATCTTCAGCAACAAATCTATATTGGACTTTGATAGCCTTTTTTAGCTAAAAAATAAATACGAAGTCAAGGGATGGTTGGGATTCAGCTAGGAGGAAAAGCCGTCAGATCTTCAGCAACAAATCTATATTGGACTTTGATAGCCTTTTTTAGCTAAAAAATAAATACGAAGTCAAGGGATGGTTGGGTTTCAGCTAGGAGGAAAAGCCGTCAGATCTTCAGCAACAAATCTATATTGGACTTTGATAGCCTTTTTTAGCTAAAAAATAAATACGAAGTCAAGGGATGGTTGGGACTCGGCTAGGAGAAAAAACATCAGACCTTCAGGAAGAAATCTGTAATGGACGTTTCGGCTGCACTTTGGCAGCCTTCTTCATATTCAACTTATAAGTAAAAACAGTCAGAATTGAGCGTAGTTTATACATCATGATAATAAATTTGAACCGATTTTATGTTTAAACAATGAAGATTCGGTAGATAGGTAGTTATTGATTATTATAAATTGTGTATTGATTATTATAAATAGTATTCACTTATAGAATATATTGTTTTTCTCATAATATAAGATTTTAATAATGTTATTTTTGTACTGTTTGCTTATTTATTTCTACATGTAGTTTACTCTCATACCTTTGTTAATTGTTTCTTACCGAAAACCACATTTTCTATAATAACTACCTATCTACCGAATCTTCATTGTTTAAACATAAGATTGGTTCAAATTTATTGTCATGTTGCATAAACTACGCTCATTTCTGACTGTTTTTTAGTTATAAGTTTTATATATTTTTTAGCTGAAGAAGGCTGCCAAAGTGCAGCCGAAACGTCCAATACAGATTTCTTCCTGAAGGTCTGATATTTTTTTCTCCTAGCCGAATCCCAACCATACCTTGTCTTCGTATCACTGCAACGGCTAACTATCTCCATCTCCTCTATAAATAATGAATATACACAATTACAATTGAGACTAATCAATCAGACAGTAGGAAACCTTTTAAACATCATGACAATAAATTTAGAACCAATCGTTTTTTCCTTAAAAAAATAAAAATAAATACTCCACATTAGGTGGTTGCCAGTAAGTATAACTAATAACGGTAAATTAAAACAAAATATAGAGAAAGATACCGTGTCAAAAAAGCGAAAGCATCAACCGCATCTCCAAACATACTGACAACCACCCAATGTGAATTTGACTAAAAAAAGAAAAAAAAAAAAAAATTGTCATGATGTTTAAAAGGTTTCTTACTGTTAGATAATTCTCACTTGTATTTGTGTATATTTATTTTTTACCTGAATAAGGCTGCCAAAGTGCACCCGAAACGTCCAATATAGATTTGCGCCTGAGGATCTGACGTCCTTCTTATCACCGCAATGCCTAAATATCTCCGGCACATTATAAAAGTCAAAAATTAATTTAAAAATACTTATAAAACACCCAAGGCCAAAGATGGTCCATCTCTGACCTGGAATGTCAAAGATGGAATGGTTGGGATTCGGCTAAAGAAACCTTAATATGATTTTTTTTAATAAAAAAATCTATATTTTGGACCTTTCGGCTACTCATTGGTTGCCTTCATCAGCTAAAATGACAAGAAAAACAGAAATTAATACAAAAAAGAAAAAAAAGTTTATAATTGACATAAGTAACAGAAATATAAATACACTTAACTTATTATAAAAGAACAATTTGGTCATAGAATGAGTAGAGACCAAATTTTGATTTGATGAATTTAAGACCAAATTGTTCTTTTATAATAAGTTAAGTGTATTTATATTTCTGTTACTTATGTCAATTATAAACTTTTTTTTTCTTTTTTGTATTAATTTCTGTTTTTCTTGTCATTTTAGCTGACGAAGGCTACCAATGAGTAGCCGAAACGTCCAAAATATAGATTTTTTATTGAAAAAAATCATATTGAGGTTTCTTTAGCCGAATCCCAACCATTCCATCTTAACTTATCACCTCGACGGCTAACTATCTAATCATCATGAGGAATGTCAAATAGATACGTTTTTTTATACACGCCTAGTTTATGTATATAATTTTTAACTTGACGCTTCAGCCACTTCACACGACAGCATCATTTAATCATCACCACGAAAGAATTCGTGGAATGTAGAAGAGTAAACTGATGAAATGGGTCTAATTACCGCCCTCCGAGACAGTGATTAGAACCCCGGGAGACTGGTTGTTAAGGGGGAAAAAAGGCGGGAAAAAGAAGGCGCGAGAATTCGATGCTCTAAGGCGCCATGATAATAAACAACCATTAATAGAGGAATCCATAATGGACCCACAAGATGGCTATTAGTGGTCTTTGCGGTTCTTTTGCTGGTTTTAGTTAAGGCATTAGTGTCGGTTATCCTTATGCGGTTTCTTCATAATTGTCTTAGCTTATCAACACTGTTTCTTGGCATTTTGTGGTGTATTATGTGCAGTAAGCGGCTAATTTTCTCGCTTAGGATCATGCCTTATCATTCTACACTGTACCTTACTCTATAACCAGTTTTTTTTTTGGTTTGTTTTTTAGGGCTGGTGTTAAGTGCAATCAACGTCCCCGCAGTTGAATCCACTTAATAACTGAGGCAAAATAATGCAGATCAAACCCGTCCCATTAAACTGACGTCTTGCGAATCGGCTATATAATTCATGACACTGTCCACGTCTCATTCGCCTCCAATCCTCCCTGCTAGTCGCAGGGTGTGGTTGGATGGCGTAAGGTTATCTCCAGGTCCTCCTGAAATCCTTCCTAAACTAGGAAGGTATTCGGCTGACAACTGGGGACACCTGAGGCATGAGCTAGTAACCTGAATCAAATTACATAACGCTATTGAATTGTAGATTGTAATATTCTGAAAAAAAAAATTCAAGCAACGCGAAAAGAATATATGTCGGCTGTTAAAGCCTGTCATATTACAATTCACCTTATTTTCATAATCCTAACTAACTGTCAGAGTTATAGCTGCCAACCTAAAAAGCTGACAAAATATTTGGTGGCTCTGTCAAAATCCCATCTGGATACCAAGCGCAGTGCCAAACGGCATATCGTGTTTCAAAAAAGGCTACAGCCTATACATATTATCTGATTTCAATGATTTTTTCCTTTTTTTTTTTTCTTTTTTTTATGAAAGCTAATAAAATTTAGAACAACATCGTCTAGTCAGATTTTTGTTTTTTGTTTCCCTTGTATATTAAATTACGTGTCAAGATGTTCTGTTAAGAGACCAAGTAGTATAAGTTATAAATTATTTATTACATTTTATTCAATTGTTGTATCGCAAATATCTTAGCGTCTAGGTATAGGGGAATAGCTTGGCAGCTGAGATACAAGCCCGGAGACGGTTATCAGACGATCTTAATCCTCTTCGGGATTGCCCCTATCTCTTTGCGATGGGACGGCTGATTTACCTTCGAGCCTACAGAGTCCGCCACCTCCCGGTGCAATTCGAATGAGGGCAGCACCTTACGGGCTCGTCTCCAAGATTATCGCCGATTTGCGAGCTGCCCGCCCTAAGTCAGTACAGCCTCGACTCCCTTAGGAGAAGTTCAGCCTTACGTCCCTGGGGAACAGCACGTGCTTGAGGCCATTAGGAGCACCTTTTTTCTTCTGCTGCATCCATTCTCTGGAGGTACAACTTCTTCGAAGCCCCGCCAAGCTCCACTTTTCAACCTGGCGTCAGCGGCTACAGGGAAGGCGCAGCATCAACCAGATAAGCGAGACTATAATCCTTTTTTACCCTCAGCGGCCACTATTCGCCCGATCATCAGCTGTACATGCTTGTATTTTTTATTATTTTCATTCGCACAGAAGTTTAATATATTTTTTTATTATTTTTCAAATCTAACATACTAACCAGTGCCTGCTCCATAAGGAGATATTTTTTTTTCTTATACTTTCAAATAAATAATTCAATTTTTTTTCTATCATTCTATATAATTTTTCATTTAGCCTCAATAATAGGCACCTATATGTTCAGCTCCATTTTCTCATCAACCTCTTCTATATATATACATTTCATTAGCAATTTGGTGCTGAGCATTAACAAGTTCAATTAACGAAGTTGTATCCTTATATACAACTTCAATCCATACAACAATCCTTATACTCTACCACTACCTTAGCTCTGACTTTAGCGATTCTTAATTTTAAAGTAAAATCTTTTACCCAATCAACACCTATTATAAACAGTATTGGCCTCTAGAATATATTTCGATAAAAATTTCTTCTCAAACTCACTTAACAGTAAATGTAAAACGTATTAGTCCCTTAAAAATTGTATAAGCCATGATTAATTGATATAATTCAAATTGTTAAGACATTTAGTTACGAAAATTTTGTTATAATTACTTTTTATCTTTGACCGTTGGTGGCGTTCGGGGCGGAGGCGGGGCGCGTGGGTCGGCGGGAGCGATGGGCTTGGCTAGGGTTGGGGACGAGCCCCCCCCCCCCCCCCACATGCGGTATGTGAAGGTTTGGTTGCCCTGGCACCAGCAAGCACACCTTCTATCATAGACCTAGCAGCCAGTCACCAGATGCGGGCCACTAAGGTAGGACTGGCACGGGGACTCTACTCGACCTTGGCTATGTCCGCCTCCCGCTGGCCGTCGGGCTCTATCTCTGCGTTCGATGCTACCAATGGACCGACCAAGAGGCACAAATGACCCAATAGTGGTTGAGTGGCCTTTAAAAAGCAAGGAAAAAAAAAGCAACCCTTATATAAGTCGTCTTCGTATATGAATGGAAGCACAATCCAACTCCGATGGATCCCGGAAGGATGTCGGTGGAATTTTGATCGTTGCCTAAAACGTCGCGTTAGCAATTGCTATTTGAACGATTAAAAAAATATAATTTGCAAGCAAATAAGCGGGATGAAAATAATTTATCTAATACCTTTAGTGCACCCATCAAATCAAATTTGGCCGGTATAGGCATACAACCAATTCTTAGAGTGTATATCTTTACAAGCTGCAGCAGAATGCCAAACGAGACTTCACCTGCAATTTCTGAGGTCCAAGTTTAGAGAAATAAGAATCCCAAGTTTGTTAATAAACTACAGAACTTGTGACCGTAGCATTATTGGTTTGGCACAAGAACAACAAATCATAAAAAAGTCCGTCACGCGGGACCTGCAAAACTAAGCGCTTTCCTCAGAATTTGGGTAGTGTAGACTGCTTTCCAGAAAAATTTGCTTAAAATATCCTACATGAATAAAATACAAACATGAATACTTCTCTTTTAATTTTGTAATGAGTAACTGATCAATTATTAATTTGCTTCCAGAGTTATGTTTACACATGGTACCTACTAGACTACGTAATAAATACAAAAAACCTCATATCGTATTTGGATCTAACGCAGGAACAGGATACAGTCCCTCTAGTGGCAGAAAGCGGTCCTTGCGGCGCCTTTGTGAACCTACGTCTGGCGGGCTTTTCTATTGAAATATATTACAAAGTAAACCCCCCTTTCCGATTGACCGATTCAGCTCATTATTACAACACTTCTTTCTCATGAGTTACCCACGACGTATACCGCGTTTCGTTACAATACAGCAGAAATTACGACCAGTATGAGTATATTAGTAATATGGGTCCGGAGTAAACCCCCCCTCCTAATGAACCGATTTAGTTTATTTTTACAACACATATTTACCTGTAGATTACCACTACGAATGCCGAGTTTCGTCGATATACACCAAAAATCACGGCTGGTAGTGGCGAATTGGTATTGTGGGTCCGGAGTAGTCCCCCCCCCCTTCTTATGAACCGATTTAGTTCATTTTTATATCTCACTTTTCTCTCTAGATTACCACTACGAATACCAAGTTTCGTTGAAATATAACAAATATTATGGCTGACATGGTCAAATTAGTGTTTTGGGCTTGGGGTAAACCCCCCCCCTTTCCGATTTTGGTGGTTAACGAACTCGTTCAATCGTTTGCTAATTGAATGCTATATACCACGTTTCGTGAAGAAAAAACAAAACTCTGGCCGCTATCGTGTTAACAAAGATATATATAAATTTTAACGGGGGTCATTTTCGGTGTCTACTAGGTATGATCGATAAAGATTTGAAGACATTTTTCAAAAATTCCGTCATGAGTGCAACCTCAATAGCTACTTTCCTTCGGAGGAAAGTGCTAAAAAAGATCTTTGGGAACAGCTCATGCTCATATAAACAAAATAAAAACATGGACCGACATTCCTAAACATATGACTCCTCAGGAAATACAAACAGCTGTATAATCCTAAGTGCCGAAAGAGGAATATATACATGGATGAGGTCACCATAATGCCAAAATGTTGAATCATATCCGACGGTATCACATTTTTAGAGGATTCCGGTCGGGTTTCTAATTTCCAACTAATTGAAAGGTTCCTAAAATCTCTGAGTTATATTATGTCGCTGTATGTGCAATTCATTCAATCATGTATGTAATTTGAAATTCAAAGAATATATAAAACACAAGATAGTATAGGTTCGCTCTAAAGATTATTATTTTCTAGTGTCTTCGTTCATTGGTTGGATTCGGCCTCCCTGACCGTGCCTAAGATTAATTTATTAATGGGTACCTTGGTGCTAATAATCCTAGTAATCAGGCGGTCGGAGGATAGTACATACCACACTATCTTCCTTGTGTGCCGTGCGGTAATGAATCAGATACCTCTATAGTATCTGCCCCTCGTGGCCTGTTACGGGACTGATTTTTTTTTTTTTTTAGGTTTGCTAACTGTACTTAAGTCACCAAGTGACAAGATACCTTGTCTGATAATGTTGAACTATCAATTACCAAGTTTAGAAGGATAAGTTATCAGTCAAAAGTGCAGTAGTGTCAAACCTTTTTGCTGTAGATATTAATAGTAGATATGGACTATATCTACTAGATATCCTAGTAGAAGACGACCTTTTTGCTGTAGATATTAATAGTAGATATGGACTATATCTACTAGATATCCTAGTAGAAGACGACCTTTTTGCTGTAGATATTAATAGTAGATATGGACTATATCTACTAGATATCCTAGTAGAAGACGACCTTTTTGCTGTAGATATTAATAGTAGATATGGACTATATCTACTAGATATCCTAGTAGAAGACGACCTTTTTGCTGTAGATATTAATAGTAGATATGGACTATATCTACTAGGTATCCTAGTAGAAGACGACCTTTTTGCTGTAGATATTAATAGTAGATATGGACTATATCTACTAGATATCCTAGTAGAAGACGACCTTTTTGCTGTAGATATTAATAGTAGATATGGACTATATCTACTAGATATCCTAGTAGAAGACGACCTTTTTGCTGTAGATATTAATAGTAGATATGGACTATATCTACTAGATATCCTAGTAGAAGACGACCTTTTTGCTGTAGATATTAATAGTAGATATGGACTATATCTACTAGGTATCCTAGTAGAAGACGACCTTTTTGCTGTAGATATTAATAGTAGATATGGACTATATCTACTAGATATCCTAGTAGAAGACGACCTTTTTGCTGTAGATATTAATAGTAGATATGGACTATATCTACTAGGTATCCTAGTAGAAGACGACCTTTTTGCTGTAGATATTAATAGTAGATATGGACTATATCTACTAGATATCCTAGTAGAAGACGACCTTTTTGCTGTAGATATTAATAGTAGATATGGACTATATCTACTAGATATCCTAGTAGAAGACGACCTTTTTGCTGTAGATATTAATAGTAGATATGGACTATATCTACTAGATATCCTAGTAGAAGAAGGCCTTTTTTTTTTTTTTTTTCTCCTCCCAACTGATTGCACCATTTCTAAAGCCAGCTTAATTTTTTGAATCGTCATTGCTTTGATGATGCACAACTAACCTTGAATTAAACCAGCTGGCTGTATAATTAGATTTATACGTAGAATTGAAATTCCTAGAATTGTATATATGCACTAATTAACATAACTGCATATGTATATAGTATTTATTGTATAATTGTAATAATAATTGTATTAGGCCTTAGCTATATAGAATGTAGCTATATAGACAATAACGTAATATAATGTAGTAATATATAAATGATGTAAGTATAGACAATTATGTAATTTAATATAATGTAATAATGTATAAACGATATAAATATGTAGACAATAATGTCATATAATATAATGTAATGATATATACACAATGTTAACATGTAGAAAATAATGTAATATATATATATATATATATATATATATATATATATATATATATATATATATATAAAAATGTAAGGTGTACATCGCTATAAAGCGTTAACACAAAAATAAAATTAAAAAAAAAAAGATATTAATAGTTTAAGGTGTTTAAAAATTCCAATATATTGTCTGCTGTCAGAAAATAATTTGTACAAACCATGTGGGAAGTATAGATTTTTTTTGTATTTATTTATTTATTTTTTTGTTTAATGGCGTATCAACAATTGGGTTATTATTGCCGGGATATCTACAGGTTGCCACCCTTTTATAATGCCAACAGGACGTAGTCGGTCACCCATTCAGGTACTGGCAAAGCCCGACGTCGCTTAGCTTAGGTGATCAACAGGAGCCGGTGCATTCAACATGATTTTGGTTGTCATTCTGTTAGTGTGTTGTATACTGTTGTTGGTTAAGCGTTATATGTTTTGCTTCTTTTTTTTTTTTTCCTTTTCTGTATTAGTCATTAAGTACTCGTGGTTTATTCATGTGTGTATTTTTACTTTGAAGAAAAAACAACAGATATTTGCTGTTGTTTTTTCTTCAAAGTAAAAAAAAAAACAGTAATTAGCTAAAAGAATACAATAGTTTAAATTAAAATTAATAAAAATCAACAAAACTAAGCTGGTCAATAAATAGAATTCATATTTCATACAAAAATGTAAATTTAATACTTTTTAATCTGTCCGAATTCTAAATGCAGAAAAAAAAAACATTTATATTTATTTAAAATTAATAAGTAATATAGATTCGAACATATAATATTTTAATATTTAATTTTACAATTTGAGTATATATAATTTATGGATGCTAAATTTTTTCACAAATCTATCGACATTTAATATATTTAGTTGGCGGATAGGTGAAAAAATAGAAGTGAAATAACAATTATTAATTTTTTATCCCAGCTCTAGGGGTTTAGCACCTAATGTGCTCATTAGAAGCATTATTTAAAGCTATGCACAGCCAGAATAGGTAAGTGAACGTTCCAGAACCAGGGCCACGCCATGATATATTCGCTTCATTTTTTTTTTTTTTTTTTTTTTTGCATTACGGTAGCCTAAATATACAAAAACGTATGAAAATAACCTAAACAAATTAGGGATTCATATAATTTCTTCTCAATGTGAAAATGTAAAAAATAAATAACAAAATAAAAAGAAATAGTATACATTTTATTTACTTTATAAATTATTGTAGTATTATGCTTATATTCATTTGTACGAAATTTTGATAAATTGTAGAAATCGCGAGGAATCTCTTTTCGAGTAACGTACTTGAATAATGAAAGAATTAATCGAGTAATAAATTCAAACCGCCATTTCATTTTGCACAATTTCAAGGATAATTAATCAAAAAGCACAGCTAAAAGACTTCACTTTTCTCCTCTTTTTTTATTTAGATAAAAGGATTAAAATAAAAAAGCTTTCCCCCAAGCTATTCAGTCTTTTTTAATGCTGCGACCGATGAGACGGGCGCATAAAAAAGCGCGACGGTGAAGCCTGAAATATGCGCAGCCTTCCTAAATAGCGCATACCTTCTAAGGAGGAGCAGCTCTATCTATCATCAAGATTGATGGTAATATATAAAAGGGAGACTTCCCAATCCCGGTGCAGCTTTCGGTCGAATCATACAAAACACCAGATAATTATTAATTGAGGTTCATCTTTGAACGTAAATCAGTAGAAAGCGCGTTTCGTTATAGCCTTTCAACTCTTTTTGGCATTCTTTTAGATATAGTTTGTATGATATATGGGGGCGAGGTTGGCTCAATGATACAGCACTGGACTAATATGCTGGACATGAGATCAAATCCCGAGCAAGCACTAACGATTTTTCTAGTGTACCTTTGTGCTAATGACCCCAGAAGTCGAATTAGCAAAGGTGAAAATTAGCAAAGGTTGAAATAGCAGGCGGTCGGAGCATAGTACTGACCACACTATCTCTCTAGTGTGCCGTATGGTCATGAATCAGATACCTCTATAGTATCTGCGAACGGATGCTAACTGAACAAACAACAACATTTATATTCTGCGTTACTTGTCCTACTATGTTACTTCAAAACCTTCCTAATTTACTGTAAGACATTCTTGGCCACACAAATTAGGCAGCATAGATTCTTTTGGTTTTTTTTTTCTTTCCTTTTTTGCCAGATTTATCCATATATAAATATAGAAATCGGCTGTTCAAAGACCCCCTGTGAATCTATACTCATATAAATGAAATAAATACTTTGAAGATTAAAAAATAGTTACATTATGCACTCCGAAAATTTAATTCCCCTTGATCAAGCCAATCAGTAATTTCATTTTATTTTTTTATGTATTTGTTCGTGTGTGTGTGTGTGTGTGTGTGTGTGTGTGTGTATGTATATATATATATATGTGTATATATGCCGGAATGTGTATATGTGTATAGATGCCGTTCCATCTAAAAATACTATCCCAGCGACGAAAAATAACATCAAACATATAAAACCTTACGGCGAGGAAAATAGAAGCAGGAGAGAAGAAAAAAAAAAAAAAAAAAAAATAAAAATAAAATAAAAAAGACGCAAAACCATCAGCGCTGCCAACGGACAGAATCCCAACTACACCAGGGAGCTTCAACGCCATTCGTCCGCCGATACTGTGGCTAGAGGGGAGAAAAGGAGCCCAGATCGAGAAAAATGTCATTCCCTTGGCTACCACCGAGGAAGAAACAAGTACCTGGCTGAAGAAGATGGAGATGAATCCATCGAAATATTCCGGGAAGAAGTGAGGAGGAGTACCACCGCTGGAGAAAAATGCCGTTCCATCTAAAAATACTATCCCAGCGACGAAAAATAACATCAAGTGTGTATATATATATATATATATATATATATATATATATATATATATATATATATATACACTGAAAAGCTACGAAATGCACGACTAAGGACAGAGTTGGTTAAATTAATTAAAATTTTTATAGTAATTTGGTCTCATTCTTATGAAAGTTTATACAGGTCCTGGGGTCCTTAAATTACGCCAATGATGTAAAAGAAATACGAAATATATTCCATAAATCAGCGAAATCTCCAAATTCGTAAGCCAATTCGCAATTTCTCTCCTGCTCCTTACCAAAAAAACCCTATCTTATTAAAATGTACGTACAAAATTGTATTTTTTTTTTTTTTTTTGTTTTCTTTTGCAAGCAGAAATATTCCAGCTACAATAATCTCATGCAGACCATAGAAACAGCCAATTATGGTTTAATGATTATGGTTTCTATAATGCTGCAATCTACACTTAAGTACTAAATTATCCGTGCTTAAATATCTCCTGGAAATATGAGATCTTAAATAGCATAAATGATGTCGATAGCCAAAAAGAAATCGATTCTAAAGATATCGACTTTCATTAAGATTCTAATAGGCACATCGTATAGCGTAGAATAGCTCATAGTCATGAATATCTCTCCGGGAAATCCTGTATGAATGCAGTCGGCTCAAAACAAACACGCCTACTCGCCGAAGGGCTATTATGCAGAAAACCTAACCTAGCAGCTATAACTTACTATCCATTATTATTGTAATTACCAGAAGACTGACTACAATGGGGCTCGCATTATTTGTCGTAGCGATATTTACAGCGCGGATTCGTACGCGGTACGAACAATGCCCCGGGCGTCGTCCTACGCGGGTTCCCATAGGTCGGTTTAGGAATTGCCGTCTCCTAGTACAATAATTTCTCACGTATTATATCCTTCGTATGTCTTAAGGGGCTTAAGTCGAGGCAATGGATACTGCTTTGGCCTTTGAGGCGTTGAGCGTATTCTAGCAGGAATATTTAAATAGGACAGACTGCTTAAAAAATAAACTAATAATGGGGAAAAACAATTCCTTGCTAGGAAAAGAAAATTATGACCGTCGTGGAATTATATTATTTTTACCGTAAATTAATAAGTAATTTATAGAGCATAAATAGTACGGAAGTGATTGGTTTCAAGCAGAAACAAAATTACGAGAAATTAAAAATACATTGAGGGCCTGGTCAAATTCTCTGGAAGAGGTGATGTTTTTTAAACCAGGCTTCGATTTTGACACACTCTACTTACCCATTCGTACATACTAGAAAGAAAGGACAAACCAACGTGTAAATACTGCACTGAGACTCTGACCGTTAAACATTTACTTACAAACTGCAGACAACTCATTAACTTAAATATGCCCCACGACCTACACGGCTTGCTGACGGAAGATTGCCCACCCATCCAGACACTACTCAAATATTTGAAAAACACACATATATACACCAAGCTGTAAATAGTTCATTGAACTTTCACATCCACTATTTCAAAATTTTATATTTTTATTTAATTATTAGTTCAGTGTTACTATTTGTTCTATTTTTACTTTATTTTCTTTTTCACGTATTGTTAACATTTAAGTTCCTAATTTATTCATTTACCTTTTCTTTTTCTTTCTTCTTGACGTAGCAAACATAAAATGAGTTTGTCGCCAATATTGCGGAACTCAAAAATAAAATGAAAGAAAAAAAATAAAAATAATTAACTCATAATTTAAATTAAATTTCGATTCCCACCTGGGATGGTGGCTCTTCGTTGGGGGACAAAAATAAAATGCATCACCCCTGTCCTAGCCAGAAAAGATTAAGAGAAGTAATTAGAAGTAATATACATGTTGGTGCCTTTTCTTTTTTTTTTCGAAAGAGAACCGCCCTAAGTGTGACTCGAACACACAGTCCTATGCATGCTCATATCTTAATACTCAGGGCTATCGGAGTATTTAGATTTTTTTCCGCATCAATTAAATATTTCAAGGTAAGTCCTCGGGAATCGACTTTGCGTTAATGAACTGTTATATCGGGGTTGTTGTGTATCCAGTAACAACATAGCAACGTTTAATATTATTCTAATAAATAATTCAAAAAACCTTTCCGTTTAAATAATACAATCATAAAAATCTCAGATAATTCAAGGGAAATGTTTCTAAATTACGACAGTGAATTGTAATTTAGTAAATTGGCAAGAGCAACACTAATGTCCGGAATTAACGTCAGTTAATTACATATGCATTTGTGACATGAGATTAGTGAACATGGCCGACGGTATAGGAATATGTATAATTAGAAACAGGTAAGCGCTTACAGTATTCATATGATAGTATAGCTGTCGTGTAACCTGGCACAGGAATTACACAGGAGGAAGGCTACATGCCTTCAACAGGCGTTAATTTGTGTGTTTATGTGCAATATTTTTATTTCAACTGACGAGTTTTCGCCTCCTTTCAGATTTTTATTTTTAGGTTTTCATTAAGATCTTAAATTAAATTAATTGCGACTTCATTCTTTTAATTTGTTTTGTATTTGTTTTTAAAGTATGTAAACCTACCTAAATATAATGGGTGTTATACATTTTTAAATTTTAACGTCCATTTATTATTGATAACGAATATCTTCCGGTACTGGTTAAACTCCTGTTACTGGTAACCTACAGGTAGGGTTATCTCTAGGTTATCTGTTTGTTGACACTGGTCCGGAGCACCCCAGTCTCAAGAAACATTATGCTTTGACTGATCAATTGATGAATAACATATAGTATGGCGGTAACCGTGCTATAATAAACTGCACAAAATTATATAGTAGTACAATATATATATATATATATATATATATATATATATATATATAATGTAAAAAGAAGCATCAAGACACCTCAAAATATTATTATTATTTTTTTATTTTTTTTTTTTTATTTATTTTTTTTTTTTTACGGCGCATCTACTTCTAGGTCATTAGCGCCGACATCCAGGGTGCAGCGAGGAATTTTCCCAGTGAGCCTTGAGATGAGAAAATTCCTGCCGGAGGTGTGAATTGAACCCACCATCACCCGCTTATGAATCCAGCGCGCTAGCCACTAGACTACGGGAGACCCCTATTATTATTATTATTAATAAAACAAATAAAACTGGCATATATGATAAAAAATGTTGCACGAATTGTAAAATTTCTAGCTCAATGTATTAAAAATGTGTTACTTTAATATTTACAATTGATTTGATAAGGAATATTACTTGTAGAAATGTGTTCTTGATTCTTTGCCTCAGCTATTTCATTCAAGAGTATTTTTGCATTCATTTTACTTAATCAAATGAATGCAAGAATGCAATTTTTGTAAAAATATTATTTTTATTTTAAGTACAAAAAAAACCCTGATTACTATATTCAAAATAATATTTATTCAAGTTATTTATGTTTTATTATTAATTACGTCCCTTAAAAATGATTTAACTTAATGTATTTTATAATGCACAAGAAAAAAGTGTATTTATATAAATACAGTAATTTATCTATCTCTACTTTTTACTTGAAGATTATATCGCTGTATGTATTGTGTCAGTAGTTTAAAACTGATTTATCGAAAATTATCTGTTTTTTTTTGTATTAAATAATAGATAACAATAAATACTAATAGAATATAAATTATTGCTACAGCATTGATAGTAGGTAATTCTTATTTATCATGTGACAACTTACGGCAGTTTTAGAACGTCTTGGTATTTTCAGGGGGAAAAAACATTGAAGTCCCTTACCTGAAAAATAAAAACATAAAATAATTATTTATTATTTAAAAAAAAGCCATGATAAATTAGAGGATCTGACATAATTTGTCTCCCGTTCAGGATGACCATCTTTTTTTTACTTAAGGAATCAGTAAATATAAAGAAGAATTTGTCAGAGTTCAGTCGTAGTAAATTAAAGGTATTTTAATACAGATTTAAAACTTAAATGAGTAACATGGAAAAATATATAAATTAAAAAGGCATGTTACCCATCTGTTTCTATGTTGCCCATTTAAGCTCTAAAACTGTATTAATCTATTTAGAATTTAAGCTCTATCTATGGTACACACTTACCAAACCTATCATTACCATCTTCCACTTATAATTTTTTTTTGTTTTTGTCATTTATTTTGTTTATATATTAGTATTAACTCTGTCCTTGTTTTACAGCCCTGATGAAGGCTGGAATTTCAAACCGAAACGTCAACGGATTTGAAGACCCCACGACATAACCCTTACAAATTCTACCTCAGCATTGTCAGCGGTCAACGATCTCCTCTCAATGCACATAAAAAATATTACAAAAAAATCTATTTCGATTTTTTTTAGATGAGTTATTACAGGTGTTAGTAAATTAACGCACATATAGAAAAAAAACATGTCTGCCAACTCAATATGAATACTCAACTAACGGATTCAATTTAGGTGAAAACCAAAGTATGTAATCCCTTCGACTTACGGTTGCCTTATCTTCAAGAACGCTGTCAAATTGATAACAAACATCATATTAGTTAATTAAGAGATGTATATACCTGTATTAAAGTCATTTATGCGTATATATGTTTATTTTCCCTATTCGAAAACAAATATAAGGTATAATACAAGGAAATATTTCAGAATATTCCTCTTGGAAAATTGTCAATTAAAAATTAATTTATTTGAACAAGAGGAAAGCCAATTTAGAGAATCAGGAATATAAATAAACAGAATTCAAAGTTTAATTAATTAAATTTATTGATAAGAACTGCATAGGGTACAGAATATATTGACACTTTCTGCAAACATATTGACAGTAAAGTTGTTAAAATGGTTGAATATAATTAAATTATTAAAGGAACTAGCCACTGACGGGAAATAACGCTATTTTCAGCAGATTAGCAGTTCGGAGGACAAGGTTGCCGGCAAAGAGAATGAGAGTATATAGAGCTAACTGCTAACTGATATCTGCTAAGACGACGAGCGTAGAGATTAAATTAGCAGTTCGGAGGACAAGGTTGTCGGCAAAGAGAATGAGAATATATAGAGCTAACTACTAACTGATATCTGCTAAGACGACGAGCGTAGGGATTAAATTAGCAGATTAGCAGTTCGGAGGACAAGGTTGTCGGCCAAGAGAATGAGAATATATAGAGCTAACTACTAACTGATATCTGCTAAGACGACGAGCGTAGAGATTAAATTAGCAGATTACCAGTTCGGAGGACAAGGTTGTCGGCAAAGAGAATGAGAATATATAGAGCTAACTACTAACTGATATCTGCTAAGACGACGAGCGTAGGGATTAAATTAGCAGATTAGCAGTTCGGAGGACAAGGTTGTCGGCAAAGAGAATGAGAATATATAGAGCTAACTGCTAACTGATATCTGCTAAGACGACGAGCGTAGAGATTAAATTATCAGTTCGGAGGACAAGGTTGTCGGCAAAGAGAATGAGAATATATAGAGCTAACTACTAACTGATATCTGCTAAGACGACGAGCGTAGAGATGAAATTAGCAGATTAGCAGTTCGGAGGACAAGGTTGTCGACAAAGAGAATGAGAATATATAGAGCTAACTGCTAACTGATATCTGCTAAGACGACGAGCGTAGAGATTAAATTATCAGTTCGGAGGACAAGGTTGTCGGCAAAGAGAATGAGAATATATAGAGCTAACTACTAACTGATATCTGCTAAGACGACGAGCGTAGAGATTAAATTAGCAGATTACCAGTTCGGAGGACAAGGTTGTCGGCAAAGAGAATGAGAATATATAGAGCTAACTACTAACTGCTATCTGCTAAGGAAAACGAGCGTAGAGATTAAATTAGCAGTTTAGCAGCTCGGACGACAAGGTTGTCGGCAAAGAGAGTGAGAATCGATAGAGGCAACTGCTAACTGCTATCAGCTACGATTTTGTTAGTAGAGTTTTGCCAGCGGTTTCTAAACTGCTAAAACCAGTATGTGTTATTTTTAGTAGTGCTAACCCTAATGGCGATTAACTGCTAAAAATAAATGATCTGCTATTAGAAACCCATCACTAGATCTAGCAGTTGCCGGGGACAGTGAATGACCAAAGTCTTTAAGTGGACATGAGGAAAATATAGGATTTTCACCATGGCCACTTAACTGTTAACTGTTAATTTCTTTAAAATGTAAAAATGTATGGTCCTTGGAAATGGTATTTACTAAATTTTACTGAATTCCAACTGAACAAAAATTTATTTATAGGTTATTCTCGAGAATAGCACCCTCCTGGAAAACATAAACAAATTTGACAGCTTCCAAACAACTGTTGGATGAACAAATAAAACCTTTGATCAGAAATGTCATTGCTCAAAAGGATCCTTTGAGATGTCACTGATTTCTCGATCTGCTCCTTGTTGGAGGTTTGTGTTTATGTCTGAGAAGCTCCCGGAATCTCTTTGGTGTCTGAAATAGTGCAGCCGAAGAACTTGCGCTATTTCTGTGCTTGTCGAGATCTACACAATAAATACACATGTCAGTGTTGTCTATTTTCGGTGCCTGAATCCGCAAGACTGTATAAACAATACAAAAAGAGGTAAAAATGGAGTCCCGCTAGAAATGGAGTCAGTAGAAATAAATCCAAAAGCGAATTTCTGATAATAAATCTGTAAACAATTCAGTTGATTTAATTTATTTCTAAAATACTTAAGAGAGGAACCTCGAAGTAATTGATATTACAGAAGGACCTCCATTATCCGGGGTAATGACGGGGAGGGTGGTACACGGATAATCGAAAACCCCGGATAATAGAAACAAAATATTTTATCGACTAAATGTTCTGGCTTATAAGGTTATAAAGAAAAAGTCCGTCACGCAGGAGCTGCATAACTAAGCACTTTCCTCAGAATTTGGGTAGTGTAGACTGCTTTCCAGAACAATTTGCTTAAAATATCCTACATAAATAAAATAAAAACATGAATAATTCTCTTTTAATTTTGTAATGAGTAACTGATCAATTATTAATTTGCTTCCAGAGTTATGTTTACACATGGTACCTACTACACTACGTAATAAATACAAAAAACCACATATTATCGTATTTTGATCTAACGCAGGAACAGGATACAGTCCCTCTAGTGGTAGAAAGCGCTCCTTGCGGCGGCTTTATGAGCCTACGTCTGGCTGGCTTTTCTATTGAAATATATTACAAAGTAACCCCCCCCCCCCCCCCCCCCCCCGCTTTCCGATAGACCGATTCAGCTCATTTTTACAACACGTTTCGTTACAATACAGCAGAAATTACGACCGGTATGAGTATATTAGTAATATGGGACCGGAGTAAACCCCCCCTCCTAATGAACCGATTTAGTTTATTTTTACAACACATATTTACCTGTGGAGTACCACAACGAATACCGAGTTTCGTTGAAATATACCAAAAATCACGGCTGGTAGTGGCGAATTGGTATTGTCGGTCCGGAGTAAACCCCCCCTTCTTATGAACCGATTTAGTTCATTTTTATATCTCACTTTTCTCTCTACATTACCACTACGAATACCAAGTTTCGTTGAAATATAACAAATATTACGGCTGACATGGTCAAATTAGTGTTTTGGGTTCGGGGTAAACCCCCCTTCCGGTGGACCGACTTTGGTGGTTAACGAACTCGTTCAATCGTTTGCTAATTATATGCTATATACCAAGTGTCGTGACGAAAAAACAAAAACTCTGGCCGCTATCGTGTTAACAGACACACACACACACACACACACACACACACAAATATATATATATATATATATATATATATATATATATATTTTTAGATGGAACGGCATTTTTCTCCCGCGGTGGTACTCCTCCTCACTTCTTCCCGGAATATTTCGATGGATTCATCTCCATCTTCTTCAGCCAGGTACTTGTTTCTTCCTCGGTGGTAGCCAAGGGAATGACATTTTTCTCGATCTGGGCTCCTTTTCTCCCCTCTAGCCACAGTACGAATGGTGTTGAAGCTCCCTGGTGTAGTTGGGATTCTGTCCGTTGGCAGCGCTGATGGTATTGCGTCTTTTTTTTTTTTTTTTTTTTTTTTTTTTTTTTTTTTTCTCCTGCTTCTATTTTCCTCGCCGTAAGGTTATATGTTATGACGCAATACCATCAGCGAGGAAAATAGAAGCAGGAGGGAAAAAATATAAAAAAAAAGACGCAATACCATCAGCGCTGCCAACGGACAGAATCCCAACTACACCAGGGAGCTTCAACACCATTCGTTCGCCGATACTGTGGCTAGAGGGGAGAAAAGGAGCCCAGATCGAGAAAAATGTCATTCCCTTGGCTACCACCGAGGAAGAAACAAGTACCTGGCTGAAGAAGATGGAGATGAATCCATCGAAATATTCCGGGAAGAAGTGAGGAGGAGTACCACCGCTGGAGGACTGAGGTTTTCTGAAAGAGATATGTTATATCTATCGCAGCAAAGCATGGGCGTATATAACGGGGGGGGGGGCTGCAGCCCCTCCCAAAATCTGTAAAAATGTACTATAAAAACCTTAAAAATAAATCACAAAGATTACTTAGTTTAGAAAAAAATAGTTTTTATTGTCTAACTATTCCTAGTTCTGCATTATTAGTATTCCATACCCCCTAAATATTCTTAGCCCCACACCGAAATTCTTCCAGCCCCTCCGAAAAAAATGATTTACAAAATACGCGCATGCCGAGTGGCAGTTAAAGGGTTGGACATGGAGGGCTAAGCCCCCCCCCCCCCCCCCATAATGAGAATTCACGATCTATTTCGATTAAATTAGAAAAATAAATTGTTTAGACAAATTAATTGTAATAAGTTCTAATTAACGTAAGTTCTTAGTTTATCAAATACTTCCTTAATGATTTCAGTGTTCTTGATTATAAAAATTTGATTCTAAATTAGCCCCCCCCCCTTCAGAAATGTTCGTCTCGAGCCGCCTATGGAACATAAATATTTTTAAATTAGTATCATAAGTTGGGAAGCCTTGTATTGAGCTCATAAGTCATTTTCACCTTCACATTAACAAAAAACAAATGCACAAAAAGTATGCCAAAAAATCTTGAAAAAACTGAGGAATCAGTCGATTAATTTATTCAACTTATATTATGGGATCAAAAGTACATACACTTAAGAACTAACGAGCCTCGAATCATTAGCATTTCCATATTAATAATATGTAAAAGTTTATAAGTTTTTTTTTTGCAATTTTTTGTTATCGGCTAAAATTCTTCCTAAACTAATCAAAAGTAATATCCAAGTAAAGATGGAATAGTTGGGATTCGGCTAAAGAAACCTTAATACGATTTTTGTTAAAAAAAATCTATATTTAGGACGTTTTGGCTACTCATTGGTAGCCTTCGTCAGCTAAAATGACAAGAAAAACAGAAATTAATACAAAAAAGGAAAAAAAAAAAACGAAGGCTACCAATGAGTAGCCATCATTGGTAGCCTTCGTCAGCTATGGAAATGCCTGGAGGCAGAGGAAGACCAATGTTGACACACTTCCACAATGGTCAAGACACTTCCACAATGGTTACTTAAATGTCAACATTGGTCTTCCTCTGCCTCCAGGCATTTCCATAGCTGACGAAGGCTACCAATGAAAACGAAACGTCCTAAGTATAGATTTTTTTAACAAAAATCGTATTATGGTTTCTTTAGCCGAATCCCAACCATTCCAAGTTTACTTATCACCTCGACGGCTAACTATCTAATCATCTTGATAATATACAAGAGTGTTTATGAAGAAAAAAGTTTTAAATGGGCAAAAAATACGATTTTCCGAATGAAATCCCGATGCCGAGTGAACGCGGTGCTGGTTTGAAGAAAATATTTGAACGAGCTTCGATTGGTCCTTTTTTAATTGTTAAATTTCTTTTTGGTCCGCCTTTAATATATTTCAACATTAAAACCCACTTTGTTATCTATATTACAAGAATCTATGAAAAAAAATTAAATAGGAAAGACATTTCAGAACAATAATCTTTAAAGTCGTTTTCTCAAAACTATGTTTTTCAAATCGGGCGATACTCTGACGTCTTTAATTTTTGCCCGATCAACTTCAAATACGTCGAAAAGTACGTAGGCCTTTTTCGACTCATTGTATTATAACTATTTTATGACCGATTTTCGACAGATTTTTTAATAGAAAATGAATAATTGTTCACGATTTACGAATAAATTAATATTTCTTAAACATCCTACGTACTTTACTAGATTAAACCTTCTTCTTTCGAAATAATTTTATTTTTTCGTTCTAGATTAAAAATTAAAGCCTGCAGACTATCGCCCGTGAAAAAAAAAAGGATTTCCGTTTGTCAGGCACAGCGCTGAATTGAAACGTATTTTTTTGGATACTTTAACATCCCATATAAAACGTTTGATATAAAGATATCAAAAATATTTATTTATTCGTTATTTATAAATAGAAGAAAATGGCTTTGATTTTTATCACACAAGGTAGGGGTGTTACACCTTAAATAAGCTGAATTTTCGATGTCCGATGGAGGATGAATTTAAGGAGCCGACCTGACAGGTTTCAGTTCGAGAACCCCTATAAGGAATGCAGTCTGGTGAACCTGCTCCCGATGCAGGTAAACACCGCTGGGGATGTCCTAAGTACATATACAACACCCTATTTTAGAAGCATTCTATACAACAGGCATACTACACAGCTCTTAAAGCTCTCACATTCAGGACACTCTAAAATTTCATAATTATAAAAATTACCCAAATTAATGCACTTATTAGTTTCATCAGACAAAGAAAATGCTGCCCTTAATCAGAGCAAAAATTGTGTGTATCAAGTGTGGGAAGGGTGTGTTCAGAATGGCTCCTTCACGCTCAAGAATATTTATTGGTTTTGACATAGAAATCAGAAATAAATGGATTCAAAGCCTATGAAATAATGCAGCTTTTGGTGCGGAGGCAAACCTCTAAGTCCACAAATTAAGAAAAGATTGAATAATTTAAGAAAACACGAATATTAATATTTCACATCGATATGGATTTTAGTATAGCTCTTAATTTACATGGGTGGGGGCGAGGTTAGCTCAGTGGTAGAGCACTGGACTAATAAGCTGGAGGCCTGGGGGCGAGGTTAGCTCAGTGGTAGAGCACTGGACTAATAAGCTGGAGGCCTGGGGGCGAGGTTAGCTCAGTGGTAGAGCACTGGACTAATAAGCTGGAGGCCTGGGGGCGAGGTTAGCTCAGTGGTAGAGCACTGGACTAATAAGCTGGAGGCCTGGGGGCGAGGTTAGCTCAGTGGTAGAGCACTGGACTAATAAGCTGGAGGCCTGGGGGCGAGGTTAGCTCAGTGGTAGAGCACTGGACTAATAAGCTGGAGGCCTGGGGACGAGGTTAGCTCAGTGGTAGAGCACTGGACTAATAAGCTGGAGGCCTGGGGGCGAGGTTAGCTCAGTGGTAGAGCACTGGACTAATAAGTTGGAGGCCTGGGGGCGAGGTTAGCTCAGTGGTAGAGCACTGGACTAATAAGTTGGAGGCCTGGGGGCGAGGTTAGCTCAGTGGTAGAGCACTGGACTAATAAGCTGGAGGCCTGGGGGCGAGGTTAGCTCAGTGGTAGAGCACTGGACTAATAAGCTGGAGGCCTGGGGGCGAGGTTAGCTCAGTGGTAGAGCACTGGACTAATAAGCTGGAGGCCTGGGGGCGAGGTTATGTCAGTGGTAGAGCACTGGACTAATAAGCTGGAGGCCTGGGGGCGAGGTTATCTCAGTGGTAGAGCACTGGACTAATAAGCTGGAGGCCTGGGGGCGAGGTTAGCTCAGTGGTAGAGCACTGGACTAATAAGCTGGAGGCCTGGGGACGAGGTTAGCTCAGTGGTAGAGCACTGGACTAATAAGCTGGAGGCCTGGGGGCGAGGTTAGCTCAGTGGTAGAGCACTGGACTAATAAGCTGGAGGCCTGGGGACGAGGTTAGCTCAGTGGTAGAGCACTGGACTAATAAGCTGGAGGCCTGGGGGCGAGGTTAGCTCAGTGGTAGAGCACTGGACTAATAAGTTGGAGGCCTGAGTTCAAATCCCGAGCAAGCGCTAAAGATTTTTTCTTCTAGTGTCTTTGTTCATGAGTTGAATTCGGCCTCCCTGACCGTCCCTAGGCGCGAACCCAGCATTTAATTAATTTAATGAAGGGTACCTTGGGTGCTAATGACTCTAGGCAGTCGAAGCAGCCAAGGGGAAAATCAGGCGGCCGGAGCACAGTACTGACCACACTATCTCCCCTAGTGTGCCGTATGGTCATGAATCAGATACCTCTATGGTATTTGCCCCTCAGGGCCCACGTGGCCTGTTATGGGACTGATTTTTTTTTTTTTTTTTCTTAATTTACATGGGTATATTTCAATAACGGGTGTTTCTTATTGACAATTTAATGTAGATTCTAAAAATGAGGAAAACACAGTTCATCAAAACTACCAATAGTTTTTAAAATGGGCAAAAGTTTGACAGCTCTGCTACATGTTGAGATAGGACGCTCATTTTTGCGTCCCTGAACTAAAAATGAGGTGCAAAATACACCCCTAAAGTTATGATATCTTTGTGCAGGACACACTGTATAAGGCATAGATAAGTTTTTTATTTGGATGATTTAAATGAGTTTTTTTGTTTATTATAAGGAATTGTGTTTGCACGGTTCATGTAGTTTTGTTGACTTGACATGGTTGCTAAAAGAAAATTCACCATCTAAGTTGCTAGGTTTTTTTTTTTTAATATATTTTAATACACTTTTTAAGTGACGGCTACATGACCGTTACATGACATTTACAGAATTTCTACAGTTTGAATTTCAGAATATTATACACTAAATTTATTATTATACACATATAACACTAAACGATGTCAGTGATTTAATTTTACTCTTTTTTTTTTTTTTTTTATTTAATCAACTCTCCAGGAAGAGATTTTAACGCCCCAGACTGCTTTCCAGAACAATTTGCTTAAAATATCCTACATAAATAAAATAAAAACATGAATAGTTATCTTTTAATTTTGTAATGAGTAACTGATAAATTATTAATTTTCTTCCAGAGTTTATTTGTTTACACATGGTACCTACTACACTACGTAATAAATAAAAAATCCTCATATTATCGTATTTTGATCTAACGCAGGAACCGCATACAGTCCCTCTAGCGCTCCTTGCGGCGCCTTTGTGAACCTATGTCTGGCTGGCTTTTCTATTGAAATATATTACAAAGTAAACCCCCCTTTCCGATTGACCGATTCAGCTCATTTTTACAACACTTCTTTCTCATGAGTCTCATGACGTATACCGCGTTTCGTTACAATAAAGCAGAAATTACGATCAGTATGAGTATATTAGTAATTTGGGTCCGACGTAAACCCCCCCCCCCCTCCTAATGACCGGATTTAGTTTATTTTTACAACACATATTTACCTGTAGAACCACTATGAATACCGAGTTTCGTCGAAATATACCTAAAATCACGGCTGGTAGTGGCGAATTGGTATTGTCGGTCAGGAGTAAACCCCCCCCCCCCCTCCCTCCTTATGAACCGATTTAGTTTATTTTTATATCTCACATTTCTCTCTATATTACCAGTACGAATACCAAGTTTCGTTGAAATATAACAAATATTACGGCTGAAATGGTCAAATTAGTGTTTTGGGTTCGGGGTAAACCCCCCCTTCCGGTGGACCGACTTTGGTGGTTAACGAAGTCGTTCAATCGTTTGCTAATTGAATGCTATATACCAAGTTTTGTGACGAAAAAACAAAAACTCTGGCCGCTATCGTGTTAACAGACACACACACATATATATATATATATATATATATATATATATATATATATATATATATATATATATATATATAGATATATATAAATTTTAACGGGGGTCATTTTTGGTGTCTACTAGGTAGGATCGATAAAGATTTGAAGAAATTTTTCAAAAATTCCGTCATGAGTCCAACCTCAATAGCTACTTTCCTTCGGAGGAAAGTGCTAAAACCCCGCTTATGAGGTTGAACTTATGACGCAATCAGTAAGTACCGACTAGAAAATTTTACGTTTCAGAACCTAACGATCACGAAAATAATGGTAGTACTAATATGTGTTTGTACAATCGAAACATTTATATTTGTCTATTCGCTCTCAGACAAATATTTAAGCGGTACAGGTCTGTACCAATTTCACCAGACTAAATAGAAAAGATGTATGTTAAATATTCGAAGTCAAGGGATGGATGGGATTCGGTCATCCTATTTCAGGCCATTTTGTCAATATTTAAAATAATGGATATGGAGATAGTTAGCCCTTGCGATGATGCGAAGTCAATGGATGGTTGGGATGATGCTAGGAGGAAAAGAAAAGTCTGATCTTCAGGCAGAAATCTATACAGGTCGTTTCGGCTGCACTTTGGTAACCTTCTTCAGGACTAAAAAAAGTCCGTCTCGCAGGAACTGCGTCATCTTAGCGCGGTTCCAGTTGTGTGTTTTTTTTTTTTTTTTTTTTTTTTTTTTTTTTTTTTTTTTTTTTTTTTTTTTTTTTTTTTTTTTTACGGCATATCTACATCTAGGTCATTAGCGCCGACTTCCATGGTGTAGCGAGGAATTTCACCAGCGAGCCGTGGGATGATAAAATTCCTGCCGGAGGTTGTGAATCGAACCCACCATCTCCCGCTTATGAATCCAAGGCGCTAGCCATTAGACCACGGGAGACCCCGGTACCTGTTCATATCCCTATTCTCATTTGAAAAGCATAGAATAGAAACAGATAATATTTTCCTGGGCCTTTGTTCAAAGGGTTTTATGGCTATACCTGGGGTCAGGTCCGCAAGACCCTAGAATCCTCTTCTACCGATACTTCATTTCATACGTTTCAATGAATTGGAAAATATCAAATATTTTCACACATTCCTATGTTCTTTTACTATAGTAATAATTCTACAGATAAAATCAATTAAAAAATAAAATAAAAAAACCAACAGCATAAAGGCAATTGAAAATATTCAAAAGACGTCAACGAATCTTTTTCTCTTGGCAAGCTATATTTCTAACAATGAATTGCTTTTCTTATTTTGCCTAAACTGTTTTATTGTAAAATACATTATCCAACTATAAGCAATTAAAAAATAACAAGGAATAAAAACAGACAAAAAGAACAGTTCGAATAAGCAAAATCAATTACTTTAATATTTTATCATGATGATTAGATAGTTAGCCGTCGAGGTGATAAGTAAAGATGGAATGGTTGGGATTCGGCTAAATAAACCTCAATATGATTTTTGTTTTAAAAAAATCTATATTTCGGACGTTTCGGCTACTCATTGGTAGCCTTCGTCAGCAATGGAAATGCCGAGCGGCAGAGGAAGACCAAGGTTGGCAATTAAGTAACCATTGTGAAAGTGTCTCAAGCACTTAATGTTTTAAGCACTTATTTCTCCGATTGACATCGCCTAATCAAAACTTTCATCAGAACCTTTTTTGTAGAGCATTTAGTAAGCTTTCTAATGGTATTCTTTCGTTTACCAGATTTTTAACATTTTTCGAGATATTAAAGAAAATATACAAAGTTACCAAAACTTTTTATGTCTATTAATAAAATATTTTATTCTAACCCTTCCTTAACTCCAAACGTAACCAAAATTTCAACATATTAGTTTTAATGAAAGTAGAACATGCAGAAAATGTTTCAACTGAATCCCATGATTCTAAGTACCCAAACCAAAAACGGTATTCAAAAATTATTTTTCCAATTTTCTCGAAAACGGTTAAAGCTATCGCCTTGAAAATGGTTTCATTCGTTTTCCTAGCCCAGGAATCATATAAAACGAGTACTTAGAAGCTTATGAACTCAAAAACGTAAGTGTTACGATTTTTTTGCGCGAATTTCGCCCCAAACGCCATCTTCCAGTAGGCGGATTTTGCTGGTTAACGAACTTGACCTTTCAAATTGGACGAAGGATTTTTGTACCAAATTTCATCAAAATCGGACCATTCGTCTTCTATCTAGAGAGCGAACAGACAAATATATATATGTATATAAATAAATATATATATATATATATATATATACAAATTTGAACCACCGTTATTTTCGGTCTCTAGGGGTTCTGAAACGCGAAATTTTCTAGTCGGCACTTCCGGATTGTTTCATTGTATCAACCTTATAAGCGGGGTTCCTCCCTATGGGGGAGGGAGGAACCGCGCTAAAACGTCTGATCTTCAGGCAGAAATGAGGTGCAGAATAAACGCTTAAAGTTATGACATCTCAATGTGGGACACCCTGTATAAGGCATAGATAAATTTTTTATTTAGATGATTTAAATGAGATTTTTTGTTTACTATAAGGAATTATGTTTGTAAGGTTCATGTGGTTTTGTTGACTTGACATGGTTGGTAAAAGAAAATTCACCATCAAAGTTCCTTGTTTGTTTTTTATATATATTCTAATACACATTTTAAGTGACGGCTGCAAAAAGTTACATGACATTTATAGAATTTACAGAATTTCTACATTTTGCATTTCAAAATATAATTTTTTTTCCAGACTACGGAGCATGTTCTTCGTTTTCCATGTAATCAGTGAACAACCCCCTAGGCTAGTTGAAATTGTTTCGTTATTTCCTCGTGTGGTATGTTTTAGAAACATATATTTTCTCTCCGGAGTACCTGAAATTCGGCAGCGTACTTCATGTTATTGTTCACACTCTAAATCTGCCTTTACTCAATTTTAAACGTCAACTGAAAATATTTACCAAGAATTCCCTAAATTATGTATGCTCCAGGAAATTGTCAGGTCACCAACGAATAGCGAGCCCTTAACGGAATACCGTATTTTTTTTATACCCATGAATTTTAATATATATATATATATATATATATATATATATATATATATATATATATATTTACACATAGGCGCCTAGTAATTAAATTGTTCTCAGACATGAAAAATGGTTGTTAAAGTAAACATGGAAGAAAGCTATTTCAAGTCAAAGAATATGGACTTAATAACATGGCTTTTGGTAGAACGTGAGAAGAGAGTCTTAGATGAATTTCAAACAAGAAATAATCAATTTCAATCTCGAAAACCGTAACAGATATCAGATTAAAAATGGTTTCATCCCAAAAATTTTCCCTAATGTCCCGGAGGAGGGATTGTACTGTTTAACGATCTTGACTCTTCGTATTACACCATCAAAATTGCACTATTGGGGCAGCTAATGAATGTTCAGACAAATATATATATATAATGAGGACCTATTTCTTGCGTCATAAGATTAAAAAAAATAAAAAATACTACAGAGAGAGTTCATGAGTTCGAGTTGGTTCAGCTTGTTCATAAATCTTAGTTAATCGAGCATTTAATTTTAATAGGAGTTAGGTAGAAAGCTATACATATGACAGACGGCTAGCCAATATCTATGATATTAAAATGAATGTTTATATATATATACATGGAGCGTAGTACTGACTGTCTTTCCAGTGGACCGTATGGTCATGAATCAGAAACCTCTATAGTATCTGCCCCTAAGGGCCCTCGTGGCCTGTTACGGGACTGATACATATATATATATATATATATATATATATATATATATATACATATACATATACATCAGTCATCTGATTGATGTATACATACATACATATATATATATATATATATATATATATATATATATATATATATATATATATATATATCCCAGAGGGTGAATCAAAATTCAGTCTTCCCACAAATTTTCTCTTTATTTTGCACTAGGCCTTTATACACAAATGTGCCATCATCAGGTGCTAACAACAAATAAAAACATGCATTAATATTGTTTGACTCTTTAATAATAATTAATATTGTTTGACTGTTGTTGGACAGTAATTAGTCTAATTAATAGTTAGAATTTATAAAGCAAATTGTGATAATATAAATTGGAACATAATGTTATAGATTACAGTTTTTTAGTAAATAATTACAAATTCATAGACTATTTGTAATTATTTACTAAAAAACTGTAATCTATAACATTATGTTCCAATTTATACTATCACAATTTGGTTTATAAATTCTAACTATTAATTAGACTAATTACTGTCCAACAACAGTCAAACAATATTAATTGTTATTAAGGAGTCAAACAATATTAATGCATGTTTTTATTTGTTGTTAGCACCTGAAGATGGCACATTTGTGTTGAAAGGCCTAGTGCAAAATAAAGAGAAAATTGGTGGGAAGACTGAATTTTGATTCACCCTCTGGAATTAAGCAACCCCACTATCGGAAAACATCAATAATATATATATATATATATATATATATATATATATATATATGTTTGATGTTATTTTTCGTCGCTGGGATAGTATTTTTAGATGGAACGGCATTTTTCTCCAGCGGTGGTACGGTAATATTCCGGGAAGAAGTGAGGAGGAGTACCACCGCTGGAGAAAAATGCCTTTCCATCTAAAAATATATATATATATATATATATATATATATATATATATATATATATATATATACATCAATCATCTACCTGCGTAGTAAAACAATATCCAATATTTCTATATTTCCTAAAAACATCATCAGAATTTTGATATCTGACCGTGGAATGATTTCACGTCGGTAAAGCATCTAAAGGACTATCATGTTTGCCGTAATAGCGCAAACATGATAGTGCCCATTACAAGCAACCGCCCTGTGAGACTTCAGCATCTAGTGCCGACACATCCCCAAGCAGGCAGACAATTAACACGTACAGCTCAATCCACCCCGTTGATTAGACGAAAGATTGATTACATTGATAAAGACTCCGGCTCAATCCTAGGATTGGTTAGCGGGAAATTGGATCAGGCCTATAGCTTTGTTTTATCAAGAGCACGGTACATGCAATGCAACAAAACTAACTGACTGCAGACGAGGGCTGCTCCTACATTAGACCCGTATTTCTCCCGATCCGATCCGATCTGATTTCGTTCGACCGACAACGGCCGACATGAGTGCCTGAATTGGTCCCGACCCAAGAAATACCACCTAATAAGCATAAAAACCTTCGATTAGGTTGAATGTTGAAGGTATAAAGGAGGAGTTGAGAGGCAAATTAATCATCAGGAAGTATATCAGTTCAGAAAAAAATGATTTTTAGTGTAAAAGCTAATTTTTAACAGTTACACTACGATAAGAGAAGCATTAGTGTTCATATTTTAAAATTATTTAAAAGAAAGGTAGCTAGAAGGGTATAAGAATTGGAAGGTTATAAACATCTTTCTGCGCAATTTAATAAACAACGGGAAAAAAAAATAAAAATGTGAATTGACAAAGATGTTCTAAATTTTATTAGCTTTCATTGAAATAAAAATGCATTGAAATCGGTTAACAAGTAGAGACTGTAGACCTTTTCGAAACATAATATGTCGTTTGACGCCACTTTGCGTCGGTCTTCCGATATTGGTCTAGAAACAAACAGAACGGTGGAGAATCCGTAGTCATTGGATTGGGTTGGGACCAATGTAGGTACCTCAATTGAGATGCTTGTGTTTTTTTCCTTCCGACAGTCGGTGGCTATCGGATCGGATCGGGACCAACGTAGGTGCACCCTATGCCGTACATGAGAACCCTTCACCGTTCGCCTCTGTTGGTACGGAAAGAGGTTAATAATAAATTGTGTTTGATAGAAATATAAACTACCTAATCATTCAAGGTAGGGATTGTCGGGGTTCGGTCACTGCTACTTAATAAAACTACATTTTATCATAAAAATGGTTTTATTGTGCCTGTGACCATAAAAATGTAGTTTTATTAAGTAGCAGTGACCGAACCCCGACAATCCCTACCTTGCATCATCAACGGTCAACGATCTCCTCTCAATACCTAATCATTAGTTTTCGATTTGTCTATAGTCAGTAGGATAAATAACTGCTTAAAACTTCGAAAGTGTTAGACAAGTTGCATTGGCGTTTTAATTTTTTGAAAAAAAATATTTACCTACATTTCTTCCAAATAAAATAAAAATCAGTCCCGTAAGAGACAACATTGGACCCTGGGGGGCAGATACTATAGAGCTATCTGATTCATGACCACACGGCACACTAGGGAGATAGTGTGGTCAGTTCTATGCTCTGACTGCCTGAGTTTCCCCTTGCTGTTTTGTCTGCTAAGGTCATTAGCACCAAGGTACCCATTAATAAATTATTTAAAGACAGGGTTGGCTTAGGGAATGCCAGGGAGGCTGAATCCTACCAATGAACGAAGACACTAGAAGATAAAAATCTTTATTGCTTGCTCGGGATTTGAACTCAGGTCCTCCAGCACTAAGCTAACCCCGTCGCTGTATATTTGTTCCAGGCTTTCCAAAAAGCACTAAATGTAAGAACGTTATGATGACGAAGTACCTGCGACTCGGAATTTTTTTGCAATACATTTGCAAGAGCAATACATTTAAGGAGTTGGAAAGACCTATCCTTGAATGATAGACTTTAAGATCCGATCTGAAGATTGACTGTAAGACCCTGAACGACATCTGGTCCAAATGCACCTCTATCTTCAGTCATCTCCCAAGTCCCATTAGCTGAGGGATCCTTTTACAAGCTGGCACTACTTGCCTTGTAAAAACCTCCTCTATACTTGTGAGCAGAGCGAGTGAAATGCAACTCACAAGCATTTCAATGAGGACTTGCAGTTTCTTATACATCACCGGTTTATGAAAGTCATTGAATCAATGTTCCTTGTAGAATATATGTTTACAAATGGCTAATGCCTACCAATTTAATTATTGCTTTCAGCATAAACAGTTTCCATTTACATAAGTAGAAAGGTTTTGCTTGTTAAAGAACTTGATCATTATTAAACCATTGTATAATAAAACACTAAACGATGTAAGCGATTTAATGTATTTTTATTTTTAAATAACTCTTCTGCCTGGGATTTGAACCAATAACCTTTTTATTGTCCAGTTCCTCCCTCCCTCCATAGGGTGGAACCCCGTTTATAAGGTTGACCTCATGACGCAATCCGGAAGTGCCGACTAGAAAATTTTCAGGTTTCAGAACCAAACGATCACGAAAATAATGGTATTTCAAATTTGTGGGTGTACAATCGAATATATACATATATATTTGTCACTTCGCTCTCAGACAAATATATAAGCATAACAGGTTTAAACATTTCACCACTCAATAGAAAAGATTATTTATTTTATTTTAAATTTTAAATATTCGAAGTCAAGGGATGGATGGGATTCGGCTAGGAGAAAAAAACGCCAGACCTTTAGGCAGAAATCTATATTGGTCGTTTCAGCACACAAGTAACATCATTAAACATTTTATACAGGGTGTCCCAGTATATGTGTCCACCCCCTTTTCCTCCTAGAGTTGTTGGAATTTTGATATGAAACTTGGTGGGCCTTAGTTATGTTGCATGAGGTTACTTTTGAAGGTTTAGTTGACTTTGTAACATTCTCCAGTTTTTCTCCAGCGCAACTAACTCTTGATTTTCTAATGGCGGCAGTTATTTTTTATGACGAATTCTGATAGAAAATTTAATTTTAAGACTAATTTATTCAGAGACATCTTTTGATCCGACGCACCGTTTGCGCGTAAAACTTAAAAATATCGCCCTTTTGTAGACAAATTCCTATTTATCACTGAAACCAAGCCTTGTACGTAAAAACACCTCAATGTAAACGTTGTAGCCTATTAATTTTCCTTTCAGATGATACCAAGATCAAAGTTGTAGATTAAATATTTAATGGAGTATTATGAATGAAAACAAAGGCAATTTTTTTTTTTTTTTAGTTTTATGATATAATAATTTCATATGGAAAAATAAATTTAGTCTGTTCTGTTTTATAATAATTTTTATATACTTTTCTTCATAAAGTAAATAAGTACTTTTTTTTTGTTTGTGTCAGCTACTTTTTTTTCTATTCATATCGATTTTCTGAATTGTTACTTTTTAAAACTTTTAAGGTATATTTTTCATTCATAATATCCCATTAAATATTAAACCTACAACTTTGATCTTGGTATCACCTGAAAGGAAACTTAATAGGCTACAACGTTTGTATCGAGGTCTTTTTACGTAAAAGGCTTGGTTTCTTTAATATATAGGAATTTGTCTACAAAAGGGCGATATTTTTCAGTTTTTTGCGTTTTACGCGCAAACGGTGCGTCGGATCAAAAGATGTCTCGGAATAAATTAGTCTTAAAATTAAATTTTCTATCAGAATTTGCCATAAAAAATAACTGCCGCCATTAGAAAATCAAGAGTTAGATGCGCTTGAGAAAAACTGGAGAATGTTACTAAGTCAACTAAACCTTCAAAAGTAACCTCATGCAACATAACTATGACCTACCAAGCTTAATTTCGAAATTCCAACAACTCTAGGAGGAAAAGGGGGTGGACACATATACTGGGACACCCTGTAGAGTAAGAAAAAACAATATATTCTATATTTGAAAATAGTTTATACTAATGCACATATAGAATATATTGTTTTTTCTTACTATATACAATTTTTAATAATGTTACTTGTGTGCCCATGCGCCCAGTTGTTTCTGTTTACTATCGGATTATGTATTTCTGCATTTTGTTTACCTTTAATCTCTGTTAATAGTTTTACTTTTTTTTTTTACTGACAACGACATTTTGTATAATAACTACCTATCTACCTAAGGTTCAAAAAAAAGCTCATTACTGGCTAATTATTCTTACTTGTAATTTGTGTATATCATAAAACTAAAAAAAAAAAAAATTGCCTTTGTTTTCATTCATAATACTCCATTAAATATTTAATCTACAACTTTGATCTTGGTATCATCTGAAAGGAAAATTAATAGGCTACAACGTTTACATTGAGGTGTTTTTACGTACAAGGCTTGGTTTCAGTGATAAATAGGAATTTGTCTACAAAAGGGCGATATTTTTAAGTTTTACGCGCAAACGGTGCGTCGGATCAAAAGATGTCTCGGAATAAATTAGTCTTAAAATTAAATTTTCTATCAGAATTTGCCATAAAAAATAACTGCCGCCATTAGAAAATCAAGAGTTAGATGCGCTTGAGAAAAACTGGAGAATGTTACAAAGTCAACTAAACCTTCAAAAGTAACCTCATGCAACATAACTATGACCTACCAAGCTTAATTTCGAAATTCCAACAACTCTAGGAGGAAAAGGGGGTGGACACATATACTGGGACACCCTGTAGAGTAAGAAAAAACAATATATTCTATATTTGAAAATAGTTTATACTAATGCACATATAGAATATATTGTTTTTTCTTACTATATACAATTTTTAATAATGTTACTTGTGTGCCCATGCGCCCAGTTGTTTCTGTTTACTATCGGATAATGTATTTCTGCATTTTGTTTACCTTTAATCTCTGTTAATAGTTTTACTTTTTTTTTTTACTGACAACGACATTTTGTATAATAACTACCTATCTACCTAAGGTTCAAAAAAAAGCTCATTACTGGCTAATTATTCTTACTTGTAATTTGTGTATATTTATTTTTAGTGCTGAAGAAGGTTACCAAAGGGCAGCCGAAACGTCCTATATAGATTTCTGCCTGAAGATCAGACGTTTTTTTAGTGCTGAAGAAGGTTACCAAAGTGCAGCCGAAACGTCCAATATAGATTTCTGCCTGAAGATCAGACGTTTTTTTAGTGCTGAAGAAGGTTACCAAAGTGCAGCCGAAACGTCCAAATACAGATTTCTTCCTGAAAGTCTGACGTTTTTCTCCAAGCCGAATCCCAACTATACCTTATTTTAAATATTGACAAAATGGCCTGAAATACGATAAAACCTAAGCACTCAAACCTTTAGGCACGGTATTACCGTGCATGAACATTTTGATAGGAGATCGGCCTATAAAAATATTCATTCTGCATTTACGTAAGGATGTAAAATAATCTTTCTGGCTCCCCCCTCTAATCTGGTAAGCAAAAAATATTACTAATGAGTATTAAACAAAATTAAAAAAACTCAGCATATCAAATAGCCACAAAACGTTCTGCTACAAAATAATAGTTATTTTAGTTAAACTACTCTCAATGCTTGTCATCTTATAATATTTATTGAATTGTAGAAAATATATTGAATGACTGTTGGGTTCAATATCATCATTGTGGATAAATAAATAAATAAATAAAAATATATATACAAAAAAAAAGTTAAAATAAAAGAAGGAAAAAGAAGAAGAAAATATTTTAAAAAAATATCAAAATAAAAAAAGAAAATAACAAAAAAAAAATAAATAAAAAGTAAAATGAATAAAAAAAAAATAAAAAAAATAAAATAAAACAAAATATATGTTTACATTATATGTATTTTTTATTATTTGTACTGTATTTATATATGTACTGTGCACTATACATATATATGTATACTATATTTATATAAGTGCAAATATATTTATGTGTGTGTGAATCTGGTTCTTATATCCATGCAATTTTGTAACAACAATAATTTCTCTTTTTTTTCAAAGTTAGATTCTCACAAATACAACTTTAGTAACACAACTCTATCTCAAACACACAATACTGAAAACACTCTCCATCCTAACATTAATCTTGCACAATTAAACACAACAAGGGCGGAAATGACCAAGCAGTTTTCTGCCCTTAAACTACCAACCCAACCCAACCCATCATTGTGAAAATGAATTGGCTAGGGGGGGATTGGATCGGATAAAAGTAATCAAAATCAAAGCCCTGATTGCAATGAGGCTTTAAAAAATTAACTCTAATAGCAAATATTGACTAAATTTTATTAGTCAATGATTTAAACCGTAGCCGTTAACTTGTATTGACTCCCAACTCAAAGATAACTCTTAATTTGTGCTTAGGAAACCCAATTTGCTGGACGCCAATTTCTTATGCACGACTCCCACAACCAACGCCGGAATCCTGAAATATACTTCCCTTCTAAACTTTCGAAAACCTGGATTTCCTAAACATAATTCGGACAATGAATACCAGCGATGACTTTTAACTCCGGAGGTATGGAAAAAGTAACTCTAAATTTACTGAATTCTCCATTCTTCTTGGTCTCCAAAGCAGAGGAATGCATAGCAATACAATACCAAGAAATGTGATGAATGCATAGCAATACAATACCAAGAAATGTGATGAATGCATAGCAATACAATACCAACCAATGTGATGAATGCATAGCAATACAATACCAAGAAATGTGATGAATGCATAGCAATACAATACCAAGAAATGTGATGAATGCATAGCAATACAATACCAACCAATGTGATGAATGCATAGCAATACAATCCAAGAAATGTGATGAATGCATAGCAATACAATACCAAGAAATGTGATGAATGCATAGCAATACAATACCAAGAAATGTGATGAATGCATAGCAATACAATACCAAGAAATGTGATTTGGTATTCTTCCAAGAATACCTAAGGAAAGGCTATTTGGTATTCGGCCATCACCTTTAAGGCTGAATCAACCAGAAATCGGACTGTCAGAGCTACATAATTCTTAGTGGATTTTTCTTCGACTATGCGATACACCAAAGTTCGAATGGTCCTATTTCTATTAGTAAATCTATCCCGAATTGGCTATTTCCGATGGTAATTGGGGTTGAATAAAAAAAGAAGTTTTGAAACATTTGGTCAAATGAATCCGATTCAAGATACCGAAAAAGATATATATCGTCCCTACCATGTCAAATTATCGAATATGCAAATCGGAACAAACTAGGGAAAAAACATATTCTATCCATTGACGAAGTAATATATTAAAAAATGGTCTTATTCGATTCTTTGTTTAAGGTCTTTAAAGCTAAAGGGGTTAGAGTTGTGACAATTTGCTACAAGCCGTATCGTCCACAATCCAAGAGCATGTCTCAAATCTGTAAGACGAGATTTTTCATATTCGATATGTATAAATATGTCTGTTTACCTGAAAACACTCACAATTTATTTTCGCAATGAAGCATGGTATATAGCATTATCAAAACAAACGATTGGATGAGTTCGTTAACCAGTAAAAATCGGTCCATCTGAAGAGTGGGAAACTCAGCATATTCGTGCACGTCTAAAGAGATAAATGCTTTGTAAAAAAAAAATAATAATAATAATAATGTCGCACTATTAGGGATAGGGTTCGGGGTTTAGGGGTAGAAAAATACTTCACTGCCCTAATACTATAGTGAAATCGTGCACAGTGTGTATGTTAGGTTGAACAAAGTGAATATTGTCTTTAGGTCAATCAATAATATATTTAATATTATCAATAATATATTTAATTATATCATGATGATTAGATAGTTAGCCGTCGAGGAGATAAGTAAAGATGGAAAGGTTGGGATTCGGCTAAAAAAGCCTCAATATGATTTTTGTTTAAAAAAATCTATATTTTGGACGTTTCGGCTACTCATTGGTAGCCTTCGTCAGCCTTCTCTTATATTAAGTTAATTGTATTTATAGTTCTGTTACTTATCACAATTATAAACTTTTTTTTTTGTTTCTGTATTAATTTCTGTTTTTTTTTTTGTTTTTTTTTTTGTCATTTTACCTGACTAAGGCTACCAACGAGTAGCCGAAACGTCCAAAATATAGATTCTTTTAAACAAAAATCATATTGAGGTTTTTTTAGCCGAATCCCAACCATTCCATCTTTACTTTAATTATATATTCCGCTTTATTAGGCGTGTTGATTGCTCCACAATGAATAATTCATTTTCAATTAAATGAATAATTTTCCGGATTGAGAAATGAGGTGTTTATTGTCTAAGCCATCGCGGATTTTAAAAAAGTTATTATTTTAATTTTTTTTTTTATTTTTTTTTTTGTTATTTTGTCGATCCTATCGGACTACAAAGCGAATTCTGATCAAATTCTTCACAAATTGATCGAAAACAGCTGTCAAAGACCGGCCTTTTTTCAAACCAGGCGGAGAGTGAAATGATTTTTGTCACTCCTGTAAAATGTATAAAAATGGATTGAGCTGTTTTTTTAAACACGTCAAATGTGCCTAGTTACGCAACTTCTGCGTGATGGACTTTATTTTTGGCAGTAGTCCACTTTCTTTTTTACTTAGGTTACGCAATATTACAGAACACGAAGTTCGCGCGGCTGTCACGCATCCGCTCCAGGTTATCAAAGCTAACATCGCTATCTATTATCAGTCGGCCAAAAATCTTGGAACATGTAAAAATACACTGACTCTAATCAAACGACTAAATCCATTTTGAAATTCCTTCCTTTAATTTAAACAATGACCTGAAACGGGTGTGTTGACCTGAAGGAAACAGGTAGGTTGAGCAGGTTACAGCAGGCCACCTACAGGCTCCGTCCTGCACAGCCTCCTTACAGAGATGGCTACCTGGAATTCCTCAAGGGGTTTTCCATCCACCCATTCTATTTTACCTTCACAACTCAATGGATATTTTAAATTATCTCATCAAATATTTTTTTCTTAAAGAAAACTCAACCATGCACATAGGAAAACCATCTATTTCTTGCATTTTACTGCTTATTCTTGAGGAAACGTTGTATTTGCTTAGGTTTTTTTTTTTAATAAATGTTTCCCAAAATGTCAACAATATTTTTGTGTGTTTACAGCATTGTGTTTCTAATGTTGCATTTGAGGCAATGTAGCTTTGGAAAAAATTATGATTCCATAGATAAAAGAACCAGATATAGATGTCCGTAAAAAAAAAGAAAGAAAAAACACATACGTTAAAATGCGTATATTTCTTTTATTATTTTTTTAAAAATTCTTATTACGTTTTTTTATTAATTTTTTTGTATTATTTTCTTTTAGCATAAATATGCTTTAGCGCTGACTAAACTGAAAAAAACAGTAGCGTTCGCGCATGTTATACAGTACGTTACATAGGTTTGTCGGGTGGACCAAAAGCATACTTATGATCCTGAATTTAAGCAGAGGGCTCTAAAGGAAATTATTTTTTCAATTCATACTTTTTGTTTTTCCTTCTTCTTCTTTTTTTTTGTATATATATATATATATATATATATATATATATATATATATATATATATATATATATGTATGTTTTGTTTTAAGTTTCTTCGCTGGGGTTGATATGGTTGATTTGTGAGACGGCTTCTCTCTCCAGCGGTGTTCTTCCTCTCCTTTGCGCAATAGGACTTCCTCTCCTAGTCTACGAAGTAGGGCTATAAAGGAGGGAAATTCCGGGAAAAAATCATTCCCTTGACAACCACTGAGGACGACACATAGCAGCCCGAAGAAGTCGGAGATGAACCCGACGAAATATTGCGCAAAGGAGAGGAAGAACACCGCTGGAGAGAGAAGCCGTCTCACAAATCAACCATATATATGTATGTATATTATTCTTCTTCGTTTGGGTATCGATGTTTATTGAATGGTCTTTATCGATTAGAATCAGAAGGCTGTCGGCACGTTGTTCTTAGCTTTAGTTTTGACGTGGGCCGGATTTTGGAGCGTTATTTTGCTCACTGAGACTATAAATATTCGAACATTTTAGGAGCTGATGAGGCACAAATCGTGCGAAACATGTCGAGCGATGACTTAATAAATTATTCGCGTGTTTTTATTTGTTGAACTTTATTTATTCTTGTTTTCATAAAGTTTTCCGGATACTTCATAGCCAAATAGATTATCCCTCCTTGGAAGGACTTCACCATCACGGCAGACTTCTCCGGCCACCAGGTAGAGTGGTGTAGAACCCGGTTTCTTCTTGGAGTGCCAAAAACCACTTAGATTCAGCTCATTTGCTATTCCAACTAGGAAGAGAGCAACTTCTCGAATACTACCAGAATGCATTATTCATAACACTGCCCAATTCACAGCATGGACCTTCCCCTAGGGGATCGTTCCGCCGATGGCTTCTTTCTAACCTTATCTGCAAGTATTTTTTTATTTTTATTTTTTTTGTTGTACAAAACTGTATTAAGAATCCTGTATTGTCTATATAAAAAATATATATGCAAGTCGCAATCTCTGCTTATTTGCACATCAATTAAATAAGTTATTTTTTAATTAATATGAAATTCCAGGATTCAAAAATTGTAAAGAATTATAAGTTCAAAATTCATCAATATTTTTACCAGTAACAAAATTTCATGCACCAATTTCAATATCTCCAAAATCTAATTATGGCTGTCCAGGCCACACGTTACTCTGAGATCAGTCGCCGGAGAAACAGATTTTTGCTCTCAAAACTGAGCAGATTTACAACTACAAATGTATTGACTTATCGGTGTTTCAGGTCACTTTTGTTGATATACATGACTAGGAGAGGAATCACTAACGAGAGAAAAAATAAATTCGAACGAATGATGAATAATAAGACAATAAAAAATTGGCTAAAAAGGTTGGACAAAAATTAAAACCTTTCCACTTGAACAAATGTAAACATATGAACAAATACCAGAAAATCAATACATTGAGTATATAATTTGTGTATAAAACATGAATAAAAAAAGTTTTGCTTTTAAATATATATATATATATATATATATATATATATATATATATATATATATATATATATATATATTGTTCATTCGGCATCTGTCTCCAGCGGTCTTGCTCCTCCTGTCATCGCGATATTTTGCCGGATTCCTCTCCGGCTTCTTCAGGCAGTCACTCATCCTTGCTGGTCGGTAAGGGATTCCCTTAACGTCCAGCAAAGGATGAGTGACGGCCAGAAGAAGCCGGAGAGGAATCCGGCGAAATATCGCGATGACAGGAGGAGCAAGACCGCTGGAGACAGATGCCGAATGAACAACACATTTAATTCCCAGTGAAGTGGCTTAAAAAACAACATATATATATATATATATATATATATATATATATATATATATATATATACATATATCGTTAGGAGGATAAAATCAGAAAAACAATGTCTTACTTAATGTAAATGGATTCTATTTGGGTAATCTATTTTGAGCTAAAAATATGCCAAGTGCTTATAATTTTTTGGATATATGTAGCCTAGATTTTAGATTCTGTTGCACCATCTGAAATATTATGCAGAAAGAATGTTTTGTGGGAGATTTAACCATTATCAGAATTTATTTACTAATTTTTAGTTTCTGTTTTCATTTGAAGCCACGAGCATTCCAATTATATTATTTCAGTAACATTTTGAATCTTCATCTTTTATGTTAACCTTATATTGATTCAAACTTTCCCTCAAATCAAACGTTTAGGCATTTAATGATATGTTGATTGAAAACAAAAAATGATTAATTTCTCCAAAAAGGTGGCGAATCGGTGATAAATCACCTTCCCGATACCCGATACTGATACTGATTCAGATTTGGTTAGGAGGGAAAAAAACGTCAGATCTTCAGGCAGAAATCTATATTGGACGTTTCGGCTGCACTTTGGCAGCCTTTTTCAGCACTAAAAAATGCCTAGGGGAGGGAGGAAGACCAATCGTATTTTAAAATTCGTTTAATCGGTATAATTAAATTCGTTAAATCGGGTTTCTATTGCTTCAGTTTCACGATTCATCAATGGATCTACTAGCTCAAATAAGCAATCAAAACCTGGCTTCGACATCCTAAAAAATGCTTTAATAAATTCATCAGGTAGTCTGTTTTAGTTGGCGAGCTTCAACAAAAAAGCTGTGTTTAGTTGGCGAGCTTCAACAAAAAAGCTGTGTTGCCGATCCCTGATCACCGGGTAAACCCAGAACTTGCGGTATTTTTTTTTATTTTTTTTTTTTTTTTAGACACCACCACAATACAAGTGCATCGTCGTTTGAATCAATCACAGAAAAAACAGATGGAAAACAGTTTATTCTGTCTGCAAGCTTTAATAAAACAGGTTTCATGAAACCAGTTTCTTTAGTGTGCACCGGGCCTAAATGAATTTAAACAAAACTAGTCTTTGCAAAAGCCTTTTTGCTAAATCGCATCGAACTTTTGGGACAACCCAATATTTATTTATACGAAGACAAGTGATGGTTGGGATTCGGCTAGGAGGAAAAAAACGTCAGACCTTCAGGAAGAAAACTGTATTGGACGTTTCGGCTGCAATTTGGCAGCCTTCTTCAGCTAAAAAATATATACCCTTTGTATATATTTTTTTTCGCGTAAGAAGGCTGCCAACGTCCAGCCGAAACGTCCAGTATAGATTTCTTCCTGAAGGTCTGACGTTTTTTTCTCCTAGCCGAATTCCAACCATACCTTATCTTCGTATCACTGCAACGGCTAACTATCTCCATCTCCAATATTTATTTATGTTAACCAGAGGTATTCATGTTATCTTTTAGATAGAAAATTGAAGATTTGAGACAATTTTTTTTTTTTTTTTTTTTAATTTCTTCTACGGCGTGCAACCTAAATAGTCCTAGGGAAGAGAGAGCATTTAGGGACGGAGCAGATACTGGGATAATAACCATGAAGTAAGAAAACTATACAAAAGGAAAAAAGTAGCGGGAGTTAAAAGTTCCCATAAGACCCGGGACCAAAGCCAGGTAGAAGGCGCCCACTTTCGCCACACAGTCGGCAGATTCTGCATGTCCACCCCTCTACCTGTCAAAATATGGCACGTCAACTTAAAAGGGATCGTCGCCGCTTATTAGTGGGAGCGTGGCTGGAGGACCACTTTAGTCGGAAGGTAGTCGTCAGCTTATACGGGTGTCATAAAATTTTAAGAAGGTTTCAAGGAAGAAAACAATATTCAACTGGGCAAAAACTTCCTCAAGTCCAACAAAGGGCTTGTAGAAACAAAGGGAGTTATACAATGGCAATGGAGGGATTTCTCTCAGGTAAGTTTGTTGGAATGGCAACAAATATTCACTGGTTCAGGCGACAAGTTGCTCAAAAGAAGCAAAAGTGTCTGGATACTAAACAAGGACAGACACCATGACATAAGATTGAACGCCACTGGTCATCACGTTGAACCAAAAAGATGAGATGTGTTGTTAGTGGATGACCCCCAAGCAATGTAAATGCTTCATAAGTGAATGACCAAGTTATATGATTATTTCATTAATTTTCAAGTTTCTTTTATGGATAATTTTCGGGGGAAAATCTATATTTTGTACGCTTTGGCCTGTTCTTTGGCAGCTTTCTTCAGCAACGAATGCCAAGGGAGCGAACGAAGATCATAACACAGGCACACAAAATAAAAAAATTGGTCTTTCAAAAGACATTCTTATATATTTCAACACGCTGAATCCGAATCCGGAGTCCGTTTCACTCCCTCACATCAGAGCAGTTCAAAACCATGGAAGCTCTGTTTATTCCTTCTTTAACGATATCATACGAAATTTGACCTTCAAATGCCCTTAAACCTGACATGCTAGTGTGAAATCGACTCCGGATTCGGATTCAGCGTGTCAGACATAAGAATATACGTATGCTGTCTTTGGAGAATACCACTTTTTTTTATTTTGTATGCCTGTGTAATTTTTTGGCCGGATAGCAGAAAATATTGTGCAATTGGTCGGCATTTGTAGGCATACCTTGTCCCAGTTACACTGTATCATATCTTGGAAGAGAAAGGGCGAATCTGAAAAATTGACATTGTTTTTAGCACTTTCCTCCGAAGGAAAGTAGCTATTGAGGTTGCACTCATGACGGAATTTTTGAAAAATGTCTTCAAATCTTTATCGATCCTACCTAGTAGACACCGAAAATGACCCCCGTTAAAATGTATATATATATATATATATATATATATATATATATATATATATATATATATATATATTTCTGTTAACACGATAGCGGCCAGAGTTTTTGTTTTTTGGTATATAGCATTCAATTAGCAAACGATTGAACGAGTTCGTTAACCACCAAAATCGGTCTACCGGAAGGGGGGGTTTACCCCGAACCCAAAACACTAATTTGACCATGCCAGCCGTAATATTAGTTATATTTCAACAAAACTTGGTAATCTAGAGAGAAAAGTGAGATGTAAAAATAAACTAAATCGGTTCATTAGAAGGGGGGGGGGGGTTACTTCGGACCCACAATAGCAATTCGCCACTACCAGCCGTGATTTTTGTTATATTTCGACGAAACTTGGTATTCGTAGTGGTAATCTACAGGTAAAAATGTGTTGTAAAAATAAACTAAATCGGTTCATTAGGAGGGGGGGTTTTCTCCGGACCCAAATTACTGATATACTCATACCGGTCGTAATTTCTGCTGTATTGTAACGAAACGCGGTATACGTCGTGGGTAACTCATGGGAAAGAAGTGTTGTAAAAATGAGCTAAATCGGTTAATCGGAAAGAGGGGTTTACTTTGTTATATATTTCAATAGAATTAGGTTCGCAAGGCTGCCGCAAGGAGCGCTCTCTACAACTAGAGGGACTGTATCCTGTTCCTGCGTCAGATCAAAAGACGAAAATATGAATTTTTTTGTATTTATTAAGTAGTGTGGTAGTTACCATATGTAAACATAACTCTGGAAGCCAATTAATTACAAAATTAATAATTGATCAGTTACTCATTACAACATTAAAAGAGAACTATTCATGTTTTCATTTTATTTATATAGGATATTTTAAGCAAATTGTTCTGGAAAGCAGTCTACACTACCCAAATTCTGAGGAAAGCGCTTAGTTATGCAGCTTCTGCGTGACGGACTTTTTCTGATTCAGAATGATGTAGGTAACACGACGCTTCGCCTTGTTTCTCCGGTTCGCTTTTAGTTTTTTTACAGTTTCAAGTTCAAGTGAATAGCACCATCATCAATAAAAAATTCAATGTCCGATTTCAAAGGAGAATTCTGGGTCTGAAACTCCCCTCTTTGGATTTTATGATCCATGAATCACTCTTATAACATAAAATTAAAACATTTAATTTCATTTGCATACATTTTTAATCAGGGTTATAAGTCAGCATTACATAGAGTAAAAATTCAGCCTTTCTATCTTGAAGCACTTCTAGAACTCTGACTTAAATTTCCACCCATGGAACTTTGAATTTAAGATTCACCCATTCTCTAACCGGTAAAAATGTGTAATTTTACCGATTCTTCACATAAACACTGAGTACATCTATTATATCATATATTTCTGCCACCTTTAGTCAATTTAATTCTTAGCATTTTTTTTTTTTTTTTTTTTTTTTATAGCAGTTAGAATTATGAGTTTATCACCTAAAGTGCGAACTCCACAAGAAAATAATCACATAAAAATAGATTATTGTACACTTTAATACAGAGCGCATAATGCCTACTGTTCGACCATCTCCACAATGCACTTTATCTCATACCCTAATTCTGTGACGGTGATCGAACGGCAAGAGCTATCCATTGCAATTAATCTGGGATAATTGGTACGAAAATGTCTACACATTTGTCCCCCATCAGTTTGAATTGATTGTCCAATACGATTTGACCTTTGCAAGTTCAACATGGCTTGGAACCGATGACGACCAATTGTAGAACCGTACTTGCAATGCATTTATGCGAGTTCCTAATGTGACGATTAGCATTACATGCTAGGGGAAACCAAAAGCAGACATCATAGGATGCAGTCATTAAATCGTTAATCCTAGTGATACCTGAAAAAGTTCAAAAATATTATCTGAGTTTTGTTTGACAGTCCAAATACAGAATACAGATTCATAAACCTGATTGAAAAAATATGCAACTTCAATTCAATATTTTAATTTTAATTTATGAATTACAAAATGCTAGGACGGGAGTTTCTGACCCGGGACTCTCCCTTGAATTCGGACATTGAATTTTTCATGATGATGCTGCTATTCACATTAACCTGAAACTGTGAATGAACTAAAGTCGAACCAGAGAAACAAGGTGAACCAGAGAAACAAGGCGAAGCAGAGAAACAAGGCGAAGCCTCGTGTTACATACATCTATCTGACTCAGAAAAACAATATAGATTTTCCAGACCACTTTCTATTCGACGGTCCTGACATGATACTGTGTAACTGAGATAAGGTATGCCGACCAATTACACATGATTTTCTACTATCCTGTCAAACAATTATTGATGAAATAATGAGAAAAACTACACATTTACAATATGGTGAGGATATAATGTTTGCAATGTGTCTTTTGGTGGCCGAAACAATCACGGATGTTCGTGATATCTTCTGCCACTAGATTATTCTACGTGCTTAAGGTTCACCGCATTAATCAAGAATATGCACAAAATAGCCTATATAAATACAAAATAGAATTGCTTGCTCTTTGATATAATGTAAAACCTTGTTAGCCCGGACCAGTTTTGAAAACGAAATTGTGTTGTTCAGTGAAGACTTGTTTTACCGAAGATAAATTCCTATTCTCAGTAGGTAAATTACGCGAGTTTTCCTAGCGTCGAGGGTACAGTATCGTTTGGCTGTTTCCTCATGATGATTAGATAGTTAGCCGTCGAGGTGATAAGTAAAGATGGAATGGTTGGGATTCGGCTAAAGAAACCTCAATGCAATTTTTGTTTAAAAAAATCTATATTTAGGACGTTTCGGCTACTCATTGGTAGCCTTCGTCATCTAAAATGACAAGAAAAACAGAAATTAATACAAAAAAAAGTTTATAATTGAGATAAGTAACAGAACTATAAATACACTTAACTTATTATAAAAGAACAATTTGGTCTAAAATTCTTAGAGTGAGTAGAATGTAAATCAGAAGAAACATAACAAAAAAAAGGAAGAAAAAAAAACTACCTATGGAAATGCCTGGAGGCAGAGGAAGACCAATGTTGACAGTTAAGTAACCATTGTGGAAGTGTCTAAGAAAAAAGGTATCTACTAGGGTAAATGAAACCAGGTGGTGGGAGGTCGGTAGGGATGTTTCGTTTGCTCGTTATCCACGATTTAGACTAAACGTAAAAACATTGTTGCGGCTATTGAAAAAAATTATGGGAGCATCGACAAGAATTGATAAGGGAGAATCGTTAAAGACCATCGCTACAGTGTTTGGAGCACGAACACAAGCAAGGAAGGCTTGATTTCTAAGGACAGTTAATGGTTGGTTTCAAATTTAAACCAAAATGCAGAAAAACACTGCAATAACATCATAGATATTGGAAATCTTTTCTTAACTATTTGTTAGGTAATTTAGATTTTGTTGATTTGTAAAAATCTAAATGTATCAGAAGAGTTTTAAATATACTGACTGATATTTCCTGGCAAAACAAAGACAAAGACTGGCAAAATTCCAGAAGAAACAGCCCCAAGTATATAACGAAAAGTGTTAGGAATAAGGATTGAATGGATCCATCCTTTATTGATGACCGTATAGATTGTGAGCTGCCGACGGTCTGAAGCGGTTGGAAAAGGCTGAGCGGTTAGGTGGGTGCATGGTGCATGGTGGTGGGGACTGCATTCCAGAACCTGGAGGCCCCACCACTCAATGGGGACTCCAGCTCATTCAGCTTCCAGCTGTAGCACAACCTTCTCCGGCGTTGGAATTATATGGGCGTCTGCATCATAGGACTCGGGGATTCATAATTCTGTAGCTTTCTGACGCTTACAAGATTAAGCTGCGGTATGGCTGGATTTCATTTGGTCCTTCACGGACACCGTAGCACAGTGGTATTTTTAACTGATCTAGCTGGACAAAAATCGAAAAATTCATTAAAACAAATCCCTAATTGGACCTTGCAGTATTTTCCTAGATAGTATATTGATTAGAAAACAAGAAAAAAAAAATCAGCCCCGTAACAGGCCATAAGGGCCCAGAGGAGCAGATACCGTAGAGGTATCTGATTCTTCACCATACGGCACACTAGGGAGATAGTGGGGTCAATACTATGCTCCGGCCGCCTGATTTTTCCCTTGCTCCTTCGACTGCTAGAGTCATTAGCACCAAGGTACCCATTGATAAATTAATTAAAGGCTGGGTTGGCCTAGGGACGATCTGGGACCCCAAATCCAACCCTCGAACGGCAGCACTAGAAGAAAAAATCTTTAGTGCGCGCTCGGGTTTTGAACCTGGTCCTCCAGTTCATTAGTCGAGTGCTCTACCACTCAGCTAACTTCGCCCCCTAGAAAACCAGTATTTGGCTCAAATACGTCAACATTTAGGGATTACGGATTGTTTATATTAGAGTATGTCTTGTCACAAAGTTCATTTCTCCATTTTTAGATGAATACTACAGTTTAGAAACTGCTTTCTCAGTACTACAAATTAATTCCAGGTTTCAGAAAGGTATGTATGATGTTCTTTCATTATTTATCATAATAAATTACCATAAGTGTTTGCTTTACCCGATGCGATTTGTAATACCCTTATTGGTACGTTATTATGGTACAGAACTTTTGCTGCCTGGCCTCGTCCGGTCTAGTTCTAATTTTTTCTTAATTGTTAATTAAGTATTGACTTGGAAAAGCAAGAATTAGCTGCCAGAATCTGCCAATTTAATAATGATAACTGATTTTCTGAAAGAAATGGTCATATCGAAAATGGATTTTTTTGAATTTTGGATCTTAAAAAGTCGAAACAAAAAAAAACCAGGAAGGTATAAAAAATGTACACCAACAATTTGGTTTACCAGAAGAGAAGGGAAAATTAAAAAAAAAAAAAAAAATGGAGACATTCTTAAGCCATTTACGTGATAAGTGGGAAACAGCAAGCCGAACAAAAAGTGTTGAGAGAAAAACGTTTTGATGATTGGCTTGATACAAGTTTCGATTAATTAGATGTAGAAGAAAATTTAAGTACATCTGCCAGCAGTGGGGAGCTATCGAATATTGAAGACGTGTTTACTATACTCGAGCGATCCGTATACTTCTAGTAGGAGTGCAGAAATTCGTCTACATAAGGAAGAGTTCCTTCACACGTGAAATAATTAATTTGTTGAATGAACCGTTACTTGACCGAAAATGATTTATTAGTTTTAATAACTTAATTTCGATTATATCTTTTGATGTATTATGGTTGTGTTATCAATTATTATTTTCGATGTATTTTTTGTTCAATTATTATTATTATTATTTGTAATACCTAGTCTTGAAGCTTTTTGTTGTTGTTGCCTTTAAAGAAGTTAAAACATTAATAAAAAAATTATAATAATAAAAAAAAAATTAATTTTGTTTAACACTTAAAACGTAACAAAAAACGGCTTTTTCTGCTGAAAACAACGTTCCGACCTTATTTCCGACCCCTAAAATGGGGTATATTCGTGATCAGCAAGTCATTTTCTATAAGAATTCGTGATAAAATAATTTTGTCCAGCTAGATCAGTTAAAAATACCACTGTGCGTAGTGTTTTTGCTTACTTTTGCACGTATACTCCCCCCCCCCCCCCCTAAATTCTCTCACGACCCAAAGGCATAGGATATGGTTGGTGAGACGGATTCTCGGCTCTTTTTGCGAAGACCACATCCAGCTACTTTTGTAGTGATTTTTAACAGTTACTCGTACTCGCTGATAAGCTTATAGGTTCTTTGCTGGTTATCTATTACTACTTGACACGTTATCTAAGGTTATAAACTATATTAGATAATGACATGCAATATTTATTAATAAATTATTATTAAATTTTAACGTCCTTTCATTATTAACTACGAATTTTAGGACGGATTATCTATAGGTTACCACCCTTTTCCAGCCAGGATAGGGCTTATGCCTTTTCTTTTTTCTTAAGAATAGCCACCACCCCTAGTGGGAATCGAATCCACGACCCTTTGGCCTCCTCGCGGATTTTTTGTCCCCTTGGTTCGATTTTGTATTTAGATGCAATAAAAACGAAACTGTTCAAATAAAAAGACGCTCTAAAATAGGAAAAAAAGTTGTAAAGGATTACATAGATTTATTTGTTATGTTTGTGAACACACATATTTTATTCCTTTTTTTTCTCCCTTTTCGGATATTTTACATTTATTTAGCAGTATGGGGATACGTGCTATGCGTTTTCGCTCGCTTCGATCGTTCAAGAAAATATCAAAACTCTAGGCAACCCAACTCGCTAAAATTAATAGAATTATATTAATTTTAGCGACTCTAGTCTATCTAACAAACGCTAATTCACTGTTGAAGGTTACTTTACTCCCAGCAAGAACCAATAGTATTGCTAATAGGAATCCGCCAATAGAAATGCAAAGTAGTTAAGCGCCTGCGCTGAATCACTGTTAAAATCACTACTGCTACTTCAAAAGTAACTGGATGTGCTCATCGGAAAAAGACCCGGACTCTCCAGCGGTGCTGATTCTCTGCGTTGTGCTTTATTTTGCCAGGTTCTTGAGCCTGTCATCCATCCTGATGAATCCATATAGGAAGCAGGTGGAATATAGCACACTGCCAAAAAGCACCGCTGGAGACAGAGGCCGTCTCACCTACCCAAAAAATAGAACTCGGGTCTTATTGCGAAGACCACATCCAGTTACTTTTGAAGTAGCAGTAGTGATTGTATCAGTGATTCAGCGCATGCGCATAACGCCTTTGCCTTCCTATTGGAGGATTCCGATGAGCAATTGTATTGGTTCCTGCTGGGAGTAAAGTAACCTTCAACAGTGAATTAGCGTTTGTTTGTAAAAAAAGCTCTGTTTATGTTAGTGAGAAAAATGGGTCTTTACAATTAGTTCGTGATGTTCCTGACAAATAAAAAGCGATTGGTTTCTTACTCGCAAAAATTAATAGAATAATTCTACCATGATGATTAGATATTAATTTTAGCGACTTGGATTGACTAGAGTCGCTAAAATGAATACAATTCTATTAATTTTAGCGAGTTGGATTCACTAGAGTCGCTAAAATGAATACAATTCTATTAATTTTATCGAGTTGGATTGACTAGAGTTTAGATATCTTCTTGAGCGAGCGCAGCGAGCATACCACGTATGCCCATAATGCTAAATAAATGTAAAATATCCAAAAAGAGAGAGAAAGAAAAAAAAAGGAATAAAATATGTTTACAAATATTGTTGTTTATGTTGTCTCTAATAACCTGCAAAACAGTTAACTTTAATGCTTAATAACATTTTTCGTAGTTGAGAGAATTGGTTTTGATCATATTAACCTTTTTATTAATTAATATTGCTTGCCATTATCTAATATGAATTATAACCGTAGATAACGAGTCAAGTAGTAATAGATAACCAGCAAAGAACCTGTAAGCTAATCAGTCAGCTTATCAGCGACTACGAGTAACTGTTATAAATCACCACTGTTACTTCAAAAGTAACTGGATATGGTCTTCGCAAAAAGACCCAAAATTTGATCTTCCATGAAGAAATTTAAAACATTTAACAATGTTTATATTTTAACCAGTAATATTTGATTCGATAGCTCGAGGGCGGGATCAAAAAAACATTTTTTCAATTGTAATATTTCGAAAATGAACTGAAATCATTCATGTTACAAAAAATATAGAAATAACCACTGGGTCGGGATGTAGGTATTCTTACGGGGGATGGTACGTGAGAAAGTCCTGTTGGAAAAGCTGAACCAGAAAAAAACCCTTATCAATCAGGAATCATGTCAGGACAGGCGTCCGTAACTTGATTCGCCACACCCATCACACACCTACAGTCCTTAATGACTCCATTCAATGCTTCTACTGTCGACAATCCAATCACTTTATAAAAAATACAGACGAGTCGACACATGGGCGTATATAAAAAATAATTTTGGAGGGGGGGGGGGGCTGAGAGCATTTGGGGGGTATGGAATACTAACAATCTACAACTTGGAATAGTTAGCCAATTAAAACGCTATTACACCCCAAAATCTATATTTTTTTCTGAACTAACAAGGAAACATCCCCAAGTGTCCGGAGCCGATTTTTTTTAAACTTTGAATATTTATTAAACACGTGGAAATAACCGATATGTATTTCTTTATATCGGCCCAATCGCAAGTTTAAGGGGTGAAACTACCCTCCCAAAGCACGCCTTAAATATTCTAACAAGGGGGTATACAGAGGTGGGGTCACCGATTTGGTCCATATTTTTTCTGGTGATTCTACATCGAAAAATAGTCGACACATGTCCTTCCAATTCAACTAAGGACCTGAGAAATAAAATAAAATAATCATTCATTAGATGACCCTTAGCTCAAATATATATAACTGGCGAATAAGGCGGAAGGTCAATAAAAAATCGTCACACACTTTTACACTTTTATTTATCTTCCCTACATGTTTCGCACCCTTTTTGGTGCTTCTTCTGGGGCACCAAAATTTTAATTTCCAGATGAAATATAGCTTATTTGATAAAAAATAAGAAAATGGTATTATAGGACTATATTTCATCTGGAAATTAAAATAAATTTTAAATTTATGACAGATCGATTATCGATCAGCTGACTATTTGACACCATATTGGATTCGTTCAGTCAATGACCAGTCTAGACGAGGCCTTGCTAGTGGAAGGTTCCATTCCTCAGGTTGAGGCTGAATTTAATGTTTAAGAGTGTTCCCCTGAAGAGGCACCAAAAAGGGTGCGAAACATGTAGGGAAGATAAATAAAAGTATAAAAGCATGTGACGATTTTTTATTGACCTTCCGCCTTATTCGCCAGTTATAAATTAAAATAGGGTGAAAATGCTTTATTTTATACATCAATTTTAGAAAACTACGTTTGACGCAAACTAGCCTTATAAATTTGTCTACACCATAAATAATAGCAGATTTAATGTCAGCACCCCAAGAAACCCTAATGAGGTAAATATCATCGAAAACAAAAAAGTAATACGATTTTCCTCTCCGGAAGTGTCTCTGGTATCTCTCGGTATTGGAGGAAAAAAGTATTATTTTTTGTAATTATTAGCTTCTGAAAATTATTTTTCCGAACTAGGTGGTCTAATTTAATTAATTTTTAAGGTTGTTATGACATATTTTTACTGATTATATAAAACTTTCGGGGGAGGGGGTGGGGCTGCAGCCCCCTCAGCCCATCCTTATATACGCCCATGGTGCCAGATTAGATTATAAGTATTTTTTTTTTCTATTTATTCACAGCCATCACATGATTCGAAATTATAATTGTTAGACTTTTCTCTTTAATAAATCAATTTGGGAATATTTCAGCATAGCGCTGACTAAACTGAGAAAAAGCGTTCCAAAAACATGTCCACTGGGGTTCGCGCTTGTTTGGTGGCCATGTACGAAAAATAGACTGTATGTTGTACAGTACATTACAATGTACATAGTTTTCGCATTTCATCTCCCTCGAGATGACTTGTCTCACTTGTAGCTTAATGTGTTATACATGGAATTCTGTGCCCTAAAATTATTTTACCACACAATATGGATATTTAATAAGTTTTATAATTTTTGACATTTTAATTCCGAAAATACCTTATGAATAAATACTTGGAGTTAATTTCTTTCGTGATTGATGTTAAATTGTCAAGGCTTTCAGGTAAAACGACGCCAATTACCTTTTCAACAGGAGGGCAATAATTTATTCATGGTTCCCAAGTTAGGAACAGCTGATTTAAAGCTCAGGGAGAAAACCCGCCCTTTAAGGGGTGTTGCTATGGTTACCGGACTCCATGAGGGGTCCGACCACGTGTCTTCTTCCTGAACACTGTTGTTCTTCAAAATTAATACATCGTCATGTTACTGCTTGACAAATGGTCTCAGCTAGAGGATTAGAACGTTTTAGCTCTCTTTCATTCTGATTGAAATTTATTATAAAGGAAATAAAGCAGAAAGATGTAAAATGTTTTGATTGCCATGGCGGAGGGAGGGAGAGAGAGATGGAGGGAGAGAGAGGGAGAGGAGAGAGAATGTTTGATGGATTTTTTCCGCTAACATTTAAGAAAAAAAAATCAGCGTATCAATATATATTATTAGATACATTGTCAAAAAATATTTTTATATTGGTTATAACTAGAAAACCGATGTTATTGTATTTGTACATTTTTTCGGATTCGTAAATCAGAAGTGCTGATGTAATTCTGCACGTTTTAAGTGATTTTTGAAAGTCTTTATAATTATATAATACCATAATTATATAATTTTATTTTTTTTTTTTAATTGAAGAAATAAAGAGGAAACCGAGAAAGAAAATAATACTTTATCTATTAACTCTAGATCACTTTGTCTTTTCTTATGCCAAGAAGGAAAGTTGGCTAGATTGATACTGTATCAATACTAGATACAAAAGGCATGTTGTTAGTGGATAGTATTGGAATCGTACAGGGATTAATAGAGAAAATCTTGGTTATAGAACGAGATACTGGTAATAAATTTTAAAAAAAGTTGAAAAGCTGTCTAGGAAAAACCGGGTATCGAAAGATATCCAGATTATTGGTGACAACAACAGCGGCAAAACAGCAAGTAGATGTTTTAAGAGTTGAGTTGAATCCCATGGAGATTGGAGTCTTCAAATACACACCAGTCACTTCAGTAGATGTTGAAGGATCATTCAGTCGCTTCAAAAATATACTTACAAGGGGAGTATACAGCGATGGGGTCACCGATTTGGACCAATTTTTGTCTGGTGATTCTACATCGAAAAATAGTCGACACGTGTCCGAGCGTTCCGTCCAATGCGCCTTAGGAGCCGAGAAATAAAATAAAATAGGCTGAAAGTGCTTTATTTTTTATATAGAGTTTAGAAAATGATATTGACATGATTCTTTTACCAATTCATTTGCTTCATAGAGTATATTAAAAGAAAAAAATAATCGTTAGACAATAATTTATATTTCATTTTATACATTTTTTTACACCAAAAATAATAGCAGATTTAAAATCAGCACCCCAAGAAACCCTAATGTACTGAATATCATTGAAAACAAAAAATTATGATTTTTCCTAGTCTGGAAGAGACATTTGTAAGCGAAAAGGTAATGTAACGTTTTGAAATTCAATATCTCCCCTTGAGGTAATCCGATTTTTACACCATTGAAATCTTTCGAAAGAAGAAAGACTCCTTTTTCTAACCATATAAATGACTATTGTATTATCTCAAAAGGTACTTGCGAAAAATGGTTTTCAGAATAAAAATAGAATGTAAACTTTTTTGCATATAACGTCAATTCCAGTACACATAGAAACACCCCGATTGGACGGAAATGTCACATTATGGCCTTTATTGACCCTCCAAGTTTGGTTTGGGTCGGGTAAATATTCTATTAAATATGGCCGGATTCTAGAATCTTTAACACAATCTTAAGGGCTTAAGGGTAAAATTTAAAATACATTTTTTTTTTTTTTTTTTTTTTGTAATATTCCCAAAATTTTAATTTAGGGGGTTTTCAATGTGCTAAAAACGAATCTGACATCCGTTTTTAAATCAAAAATTGTTTCATAATCGATAACTTTTTAAATGTAGGTTTATGGAATATTTGGGCATAATAATGACCTCTACAGAGTCGAGTATGAAAAAAAATTTTTTATTTAAAAACGGATGTCAGATTCGTTTTTAGCACATTGAAAAACCTTATTATTATTTATTATTATTATTATTTCTCGGCTCCTAAGGCGCTTTGGACGGAACGCTCGGACACGTGTCGACTATTTTTCGATATAGAATCACCAGAAAAAAATTGGTCCAAATCGGTGACCCCACCTCTGTATACTCCCCTTGTTAGATCAGACCGGCGTCATTTACATTAGACAATTTAAAAATGCATGTTGTTGCAAATAATGTTCGACTGTAGAAATTTTCAACTTCTTCTTTTCTTATTTTATGATGCGTTCATAATTTCTATTTTACTTCACACTCCGACTTACTAACGGCTATTAGAAACCTACAGACTGCAACAGACGTGATATTACAATGGTTCGACTCCTCGAAACTCAAAATTAACCCAGTCAAAACCAAAACTAAAATATTTTCTCTCCGCAAATTTCAGACAGACTCAAATATTCACATTAATAATCACATAATTCCTTGGAACACAAAAGACGAGCCATTGAAATACCTAGGACTCCTTCTTGACACTAAACTGACATGGACCACTCACATAAAAACTAAACTGACACAGGCCTACCAAAGAATTGGACAGCTTTACCCCATGATCAACAGACATACTTCACTAAAACCACATACGACAATAATGCTCTACAAGACTTTAATTCGACCCCTCATTACTTATGGAGCACCTGTCTGGATGGGAGCCACGAAGACGCAGATTAACAAGATCCAGAAGTTTCAAAATAAAATCTTATGAATTGCGGTGTCAGCCCCTTGGTTCATCAAGAACACACAACTGCATCGTGAACTGGATGTCTCCTACATCAAAGATTATCTGAAGGACACGACAGTCAAATATTTGACTACTCTTCCAGCAGAGATTCAACAATTAGGAATAGGACAGGTCACAGTAAATCGACGCCTTAAAGCACGCTTGCCTCAAGACATCCTAAATCCTATATTATAGAGACACCCATTTTTATTAGCTGATCAGTCATTACAGCTAATATTCCATATATTCTTTCAAATGTTCATGTATTTTAACTTAATGTTTATATGTTTTGTTGTTAAATTTGTGTAAGGCTTACAATCAAGCCGACCCAATAAATGTGTTTTTCTTCTTCTTCTTCTAATTTCTATTTATGCTTTGCTTCAATATAATATATTGAAGCAAAGCATAAATATTATTATAGTGATTTATTCACTATAATTTTATTATAATGATTTAGGTATTTGTTTACAAACAATTTTTTATTAAATATTTCGTTCTAAATAGTTAAATATATATCACACTAGTATTTCTAAAGTGACACAACTCAAAAATCAATTTCAGTTATGACTATGAAAGACATGGTAAATATCTCTTTATAAGCCATCAACACTGTAAATCTAGCTAAAGAGCTTGTACAGCAGAGGGCACTTGTGTCACCCTTCCCGTCTAAATGCTATTCACCCCAGATAGGCGTTAAGTTTTATTTTCAGTTTTGTCACTTTAGAAATACTAGCGCGATATGAACATATTTTGAATTTTATTTTAAATAAACATCCGTTCCTTAGTTATAACCTCAAATTTGTTAATTTTTCTAATTTACTCAAATTCTGTGCCATGGACTCCAGCTTCTATCGAACCACATCATCTGTATATCTGTTCACTTCAGAGCATAATAAACTTCGAATGCAGCACTTATGACACTAGTGACCACTGACAGGTTATCAGCTAGCTTAATGTCTCAAGACGCCGACTGCATACAAATAAATAACGAAGGCCGAGTATTATTGGGATCACGTTCGTGTGGAGATTACATGAGAGAGATTGGGCCTTGTTCTTCGTGCACAGACTTCTATTGCTGACGGTTTCATCAGCTAAGAGGCACTTAGAGGCGCACTTTAGGCACTTGTGACGATAGGGACGATTCTAGACGACACTATGTGCTAATGCCAGGTAATGCTCGCAATATTATGGAGGCAAAATAAAATAAGGTCATTTAATAATACTCTATTTTCCCCTGAATTCCCTAACCATGCCTAGAAACTTCAGATATAAATTGGGTTAGCGCCTATCAATACCACAATCCCAACGATTTAAAAAATATATAAACACGCCTATTTGACACAGTTTTTCTTGCATTTTCATATCAAAAGAAGAGAAACTTTTTTAATCATCCAATCCAGTTTACCAAAAATTAGAGCTTATTTAACCCCCACCCCCAATCCAAACCAAATAAATAATATGTCCTGTATATCATTCGAACTAATTACTAAATCATTCCAGTAAAAATAGCGCCAATAAATAACATGAAGATTGAACACAAAAATCAATTAAGACCTATAATTAAGATATAAATAAAAAAATATAATTTAAAACGACTATACATGCTTCGTATCTTTATATAACTCTTCCGGACCCTTAAAAATAAATACAGCCTAAAGCCTCGGGTAAGATATTAGCGATGAGCGATAAGCGATAAGCGGTAAGCATCAGATCGGTGTCGCTCACAATAATGTTAAGCTAAAGTGCAGTAGGAAAGACGAAAGACAGGCTGCGATAGGAGTCGCTACCAGTTTCCAGCATGTCGCTCATCGCTCACCCCAGACATTAAATTTTGCTTGTCGCTCACCCTGAGACATTATATTTTGCTCGCTAGAAAAAAGGCTACAGCCTCTAAATTTTAATCGACTTCAATGCATTTTATAATAATAAAAGCTAATAAAATTTAGAACAACGTTGTAAGGTCAGATTTTTGTTTATTGTTTCCCTCGTTATTAAATTGCTTGTGAAAAGTTAAATTCACATATTTCTACAAAAAAAAAAAAATCAGTCCCGTAACAGGCCACGTGGGCCCTGAGGGGCAGATACCATAGAGGTATCTGATTCATGACCATACGGCATCTCCCTAGTGTGCCGTAATGTGTGGTCAGTACTATGCTCCGGCCGCCTGATTTTCCCCTTGGCTGCTTCGACTGCCTAGAGTCATTAGCACCCAAGGTACCCATTATTAAATTAATTAAAGGCTGGGTTGGCCTAGGGACGGTCAGGGAGGCCGAATTCAACCCATGAACGAAGACACTAGAAGAAAAAATCTTTAGTGCTTGCTCGGGATTTGAACTCAGGCCTCCAGCTTATTAGTCCAGTGCTCTACCACTCCAGCTTATTAATCCAGAGCTAACCTCGCCCCCACATATTTCTACAATTGAACATAAAATAACGTTTCATTCTTCATCTTACTTAATACCAGCATTGATATCATTGAAATTAAATATTCAAATCCTGATTAGACTTGGAAAAATCAGGACTGACACATCTTCATAATAATGACAGCACTAGAAGTAGCTGGATTTTAGGTACTACAGGGCTCAACATTTTATGTTAAGCCCCTTCATTTTTCATATATTCTGTTTTTCCTTTTCTTTTTTTGCGTTTCATTCCCAAAGTCCGACTCGCAGGAACTGCGTCATCTTAGCGCGGTTCCGTTCATATCCCTAGTCTAATTTGGAAAGATTAAAATAGAAGCAGTTATTATTTTGGTTCCACCAGTCTTTTTTTTTTAATTAATTATTATAATGGCGTGTCAACCCTTAAGGTCACTAACGCCATTCCTGTGTGTAGTAAAGTCTTGAAAGGTCATGATTTACAATCTTACCTGGAAGGGTCTAGAACACACTAGAAACACTAGAAACGGACCCGCTAGTGACAAGGTCTTGGAATCCTGGAAATCTATATTTCTAACAATAAATTGTTTTTGTTATTTTACTTAACCAGTTTTATTGTCAAATACATTAGCCAACTATAAGCAATAAAAAAATAACAAGGAATAAAACAGACAAAAAGAACCTTTCGAATAAACGAAATCAATTAATTTAAAGTTTTAAGCACTTATTTCTCCGATTGACATCGCCTAATTAAAACTTTCTTCAGAACCTTTTTTGTAGAGAATTTAGTAAGCTTTCGAATGGTAATCTTCCGCTTCACAAGATTGTCAACGGTTTTCGAGATACTAACGAAAGTATACAAAGTTACCAAAACTTCTTTTGTCTGTTAATAAAATATTTGATTCTAACCCTTCCTTTACTCTAAACGTAACAAAAATTTCAACATATTAGTGTTGATGAAATTCAAACATGCAGAAAATTTTTCAACTGTATCCCATAATTCTAAGAAGCATTATCAAAGACAAACAACCCTCCCTAGGAAGGACGCTAGGCAGTTGAAAAGCTATATCTTGGAAATCCATATCTCTAACATTAAATTGTTTTTCTTATTTTTCTTAACCTGTTTTATTTTCAAATACATTATCAAACTATAAGCAATTAAAAAATAACAAGGAATAAAAAACAGACAAAAAGAACAGTTCGAATAAGCGAAATCAATTACTTTAAAGTTTTAAGCTCTTATTTCTCCGATTGACATCGCCTAATCAAAACTTTCATTAGAACCTTTTCTTAGAGCATTTAATAAGCTTTCTAATGGTATTCTTCCGTTTAACAAGATTCTCAACCTTTTTCGAGATATTAAGGAAAGTAAACAAAGTTACTAAAACTTTTTATGTCTGTTAATAAAATATTTTATTCTAACCCTTCCTTAACTCCAAACGTAACAAAAATTTCAACGTATTAGTTTTAATGAAAGTAGAACATGCAGAAAATATTTCAACTGAATCCCATGATTCTAAGTACCCAAACCAAAAACGGTATTCGAAAACTATTTTTCCAATTTTCTCGAAAACGGTTAAAGCTATCGCCTTGAAAATGGTTTCATTCGTTTTCCTAGCCCAAGAAGCCTATAAAACGAGTACTTACAAGCTTATGAAGTCAAAAACGTAAGCGTTACGATTTTTTTTTGCGCGAATTTCGCCCCAAACGCCATCTTCCAGTGGGCAGATTCTGCTGGTTAACGAACTTGACCTTTCAAATTGGACGACGGATTTTCGTACCAAATTTCATCACAATCGGACCATTAGGGAAGCCAGAAATGAGCGAACAAACAAATATATATATATATATATATATATATATATATATATACAAATTTGAACCACCGTTATTTTCGGTTTCTAGGGGTTCTGAAACGCGAAATTTTCTAGTCGGCACTTCCGGATTGTTTCATTGTATCAACCTTATAAGCGGGGTTCCTCCCTATGGGGGAGGGAGGAACCGCGCTAAAACGAATATATATATATATATATATATATATATATATATATATATATATATATATATATTAGAGGAAGATGGATAAAACGAAATGAATGAGACATCCAGAAGAAGATCATAAGATAAACGACTGTAAAAAATATGAGTAGTGGAGGGCGTCGTTACTGGACGGAAGAAGAACTGGACGAGAAATTTGTCAAATGAGGAATTGTGACAAATGGCCCATCCAAACTTTATGAAAAAGTTCAGTAAATGAGCAAACAGAAAAATTTCTGAGCAGAGAAATATTTTCAGGCACTTGCTCCGAAAATATTGTTTAGATAAATGTTGAAGAGGTAATTTAAATAATCAGTAATTTTATTAAAAAAAACTTAGTTAAGAGTACGTTAACAAATTAACTGAAGAACCCTTTATTTTAGTTCATTTTAGCGCGGTTCCTATTTCAATCCATAGGGATGAAACCGTTTTATGAGGTTGAATCCGGAAGTGCCGAGTAGAAAATAAGACGTTTCAGAACCTATAGATCACGAAAATGACACACACACACACACACACACAGATATATATCAGATATATATATATGTTAGTAACCTATAAAACGAGAACCTTCAAGCACATGAACTCGAAAAGGTAAGCGTCACGAATTTTTTCGCGTCACTTCCCTCCCCCCCCCCAAAAAAAACAAATTCCGGTGGACGGATTCTGCTGGTTAACAAACTAGATCTATGAAATTAGACAAAATATTTTTGTAACAAATTTTATTAAAATCGGACTATTTTTGAGCCTTTGAGAGAGCGGACAGACGTATATATATATATATATATATATATATATATATATATATATATATATATATATATATATATATATATAGATGATTGATTTGTGAGACGGCTTCTCTCTCCAGCGGTGTTCTTCCTCTCCTTTGCGCAATATTTCGTCGGGTTCATCTCCGACTTCTTCAGGCTGCTATGTGTCGTCCTCGGTGGTTGTCAAGGGAATGACAACCATCATTCATTCCCTTGACAACCACCGAGGACGACACATAGCAGCCTGAAGAAGTCGGAGATGAACCCGACGAAATATTGCGCAAAGGAGAGGAAGAACACCGCTGGAGAGAGAAGCCGTCTCACAAATCAATCACATCAACCCCAGCGAAGAAACTTAAAACAAAACATATATATATATATATATATATATATATATATATATATATATATATATATATGTACATATATGAGTTCATATGCTTGAAGGTTCTCGTTTTATAGGTTACTAAACATAGTGAGACAAATGAAACCATTTTTAAGGCTATATTTGTAACACTTTTTGGCAGAAGTGGACAAAAATGTTTCTGTAACTCGTTGTCGGTTTGGGTGCTTAGAATCTTGGGATTCAATAAGAATATTTTCTGCATGTTTGAAATTCATCTATTCTAAGAAAGTTTAAATTTCGGTTAGATTTGGAGTTTGGAAGTATTCGAAAAAAAAAATTTATGAATAGACATGAAAGGTTTTGGGATCTTCGTATATTATCGTAAATTTCTTGAAAACGGTTGGGAAGTTGTGGGATGTTGATGATGTCTATTCGAAAGCTTACTAAAATTTCGACAAAAAAGATTCCCCAACATTTTTCGATGGTGAATTGTCAATCGGAGAAATGAGTGCTTAAAACTTCTAAAGCGTTAGTTTTGTTCTTTTGGACAAGTTTTTGTCTGTGTTAAACTCCCTTTTTAATTGGTTGTTTTTAGTTAAAAATTGCATTTGTCATTAAAATTAGTATTTTAGGAAATTGTGCAAAAACAAAAAAAAATTTGGTATTAGTGTTTTCCTAGAGCGAAGGTTGAGAAGGCGGGGGTAATTTCCGCTTGGGATACTTTGTCAGTTTCCTGTTGTAGCGTCTTAAACTTCCTTCTCTTTGAGTATAATTTTATATTCTTAACGAAAAATCAAAACCTACCAATAACTGCTTCTATTCCTTTGCTAATGACACTAGTCACGCGCTGAGATGACGGAGTTCCTGCGAGTCGGACTTTTAGCGGGGTTCCTCCCTCCCCCATAGGGAGGAACCCCGCTTATAAGGTTGATACAATGAAACAATCCGGAAGTGCCGACTAGAAAATTTTGCGTTTCAGAACCCCTAGAGACCGAAAATGATGGTGGTTCAAATTTGTATATATATATATATATGTATATATTTATATATATATATATATATATTTGTCTGTTCGCTCTCTAGCTCGAAGACGAATGGTCCGATTTTGATGAAATTTGGTACAAAAATCCGTCGTCCAATTTGAAAGGTCAAGTTCGTTAACCAGCGAAATCCGCCTACCGGAAGATGGCGTTTGGGGCGAAATTCGCGCAAAAAAAATCGTAACGCTTACGTTTTTGAGTTCATAAGCTTCTAAGTACTCGTTTTATATGATTCCTGGGCTAGGAAAACGAATGAAACCATTTTCAAGGCGATAGCTTTAACCGTTTTTGAGAAAATTGGAAAAATATTTTTTGAATACCGTTTTTGGTTTGGGTACTTAGAATCATGGGATTCAGTTGAAACTTTATCTGCATGTTCTACTTTCATTAAAACTAATATGTTGAAAGTTTTGTTACGTTTGGAGTTAAGGAAGGGTTAGAATAAAATATTTTATGAACAGACATGAAAAGTTTTGGGAAGTTCGTATACTTTCATTAATATCTCGAACACGGTTGGGAAATCGTGGTAAGTGGATAGAAACTATTTGAAAGCTTACTAAATTCTCTACAAAAAAGATTCTAAAACTATTTTTGATTAGGTTATGTCAATCGGAGAAATAAGTGCTTAAAACTTCAAATACGTCTGTTTTGTTCTTATGAACGGGTTTTTGTCGTTCTTGTTGTAATTTTTGTCTCTTTCCCTTCGTTTTTTATTGCCTTTTAGTTTTGTAATTTCTTATGTTGCGAAAATTTTGTGTGTAAAACAGGATATGAAAAATGAGGCCAATTTTCTGTTGCTAGAAATAATATAAATTTTGGGAACTTTCTTTAATATCTCGAAAACTGTTGAAAATTTTGGTAAACGGAAGAATACCATTAGAAAGCTTATTAAATGCTCTACATAAAAGGTTCTAATGAATGTTTTGATTAGGCGATGTCAATCGGAGAAATAAGAGCTTAAAGCTTTAAAGTAATTGATTTCGCTTATTCAAAGTGTTCTTTTCGCCTGTATTTTATTCCTTGTTATTTTTTAATTGCTTATAGTTGGATAATGTATTCGAAAATAAAACAGGTTAAGTAAAATAACAAAAACAATTTATTGTTAGAAATATAGATTTCCAAGATTCCAAAACCTTGCAACTAGCGGGACGGTTTCTTGTGTTGCCGACCCTTCCAGGTCAGATTGTAAATCCTACCTTTCAAGACTGGTGGAACCAAAATATAACTGTCAGGGTTCGGTCACTGCTACTTAATAAAACTACATTTTATCGTAAAAATGGTTTTATTGTGCCGACGTTTCGGCTTGAACTTCAAGCCTTCATCAGGGCTGTAAATACAAGTAGGACATATTTAACACTAATATATGCACATATCTATGTAAATATATATATATATATATATATATATATATATATATATATATATATATACATATATAATATATATATATTTATATATATGCATATACACATACACATATACACGCACACATATGTACATATATATGCCCACATACCTACACATATGGGGTATGTATTATTAAGTAGCAGTGACCTAACCCGGACAATCCCTACCTTGCATCATCAACGGTCAACGATCTCCTCTCAACAAAATAATAACTGCTTCTATTTTAATCTTTCGAAATTAGACTAGGGATAAGAACGGAACCGCGCTAAGATGAGGCAGTTCCTGCGAGTCGGACTTTTTTTTATTTAATCATAACCGCATCAACTCCTCAGGGGATTGTAGAAACACGCCAGAAAGCAGTAAGTCTCCAATTAATCGAAATCCAAAATAATCAAATTAATTAACAGTCAAACATCTATAAATGCAACTTATTGGAATTACTGAGTCCTTTTGAACCGCCCGAGATAATGTTCAGAAATAAATACAGACAGCTTTCAGCCTTACCTATCTTAGTGAACTCCTGCAAGTTAATCGGAGCCTATAATGTATTCCGGAATGCTAATAGGTAGGAGTAAAACAAAAAAAAAATGGAAGACATAAAAAAACCATAACTAATAATCAAACTGATAAATTATTTAATGAAACCGGTTTTCCTCCAAGTGACATTCTCAAGAGACTGCATTCCACAGTCTGAGCCGATGACAGGGGACAACTACCTGGCGTGAGTGTCATCGGACGAAGGATTTCTTTGAGGTCTAAATCTTTTTTTTGAGCTTGTGATTTGAAACGCCTTGGACAACTCGAATGTGCTCGTAAAGTTCAGGCAGTAAATATACAATTTGGTGGCACCTCGGTGAGTATATTTGTTCACTCTGCATAATTTAAAATTTATTCCTATCCTTTTCCTAAGAATCTCTTCACTGATAAACCACCATATGCTTAACAAATTCTTGTCTTGCATGAACCTCAACTATCACGTTTCACTTTTGAACATCATTAGTACAACATTAGCTCCGATCTTTTCAAAATGACTTCCTTACCTAAGCCCCTTCTTACTGTTCTCGTTTGGTATGCCAATGGCTTTTAAGAATATATATGAACATAGCTCTCATATCTAAAATGCGAGTCTTTCTAAAAGTTCTAAACAACCCAAAATAAAAATCAGCTGAAAATGTGTCACTCGAGTCTATGTAGGGGGAAAAGCATCAAGACAGGAAGAGTGACACAAGTCCCCTCTGGGGTACAAGCTCTCAAGCTAGGTACATACTGTGTTGATGGTTCATAAAGAGATATTTACCATGTCTTTCATAGCCACAGAAAAACACCGATTTTTGAGTTGTGTCACTTTAGAAATACAAGTGCGATATATGCGACATTTTTCATTTAGACTACCGGTATTTTCATGGTGTTTGGGTTCTAAAAATACGGCATTAAAAATGTTGACCTCCGGTCTACGCCATTTGGCTTAGACATCGAATATATTATTTAATTCATTATATTTTGGTCAATTGTATTATTTATTTAAATATGTGATTGAGATCAGTACCGAATAATTTGGTAATCCCCGCTAATAAATAAAATGAAAATTATAAACTCAACTGGCTTGTAAATGGACAAGGTAATTGACTTGTATATGGACATTTGACAATCCGAGTGTTAGGGAGAAATTAGTGTTTGACCTGACTCAGTTAATGAATTTATAATAAGGTCGGAATCACAATCGATAATTTATTATTACTTATTTAAATTTTAACGTCCATTTATTATTAACTACGAATTTTTTATTATTATAATTATTTCTCATTGAATGTAAATTTACCTTTTTTTTTTTTTTTTTTGATTATTCGTCATGATGTTTGAAATTTTCTTCATTTTTTTTATTTATTAAGTACCAAAAATATACATACTATATATATATATATATATATATATATATATATATACGAAGACAGGTATAGTTGGGATTCGGCTAGGAGAAAAACGTCAGACTTTCAAAAAGAAATCTGTATTTTGGACGTTTCGACTGCAACAATGGCAGCCTTCTTCAGCTAAAAAATATATACAACTTATAAGTAAAGAAAATATACAAGTAGTAAGTAAAAGACAGGCAGAAATGAGCGGAGTATATATATCAATACAATAAATTTTAAGCAATCTTATTTTTAAAAAACAATGAAAATACGGTAGTTGGAAAGAAAACAGCATGTAGAACGTGTTAGTAAAAACAGTACAAAAAAAATTAAACAGTAAAAACAACGCACATTTTTTATGTAGTGAAAAACAGAATCTATTTTATAAGTGAATACAATTTATAACAATTAATATATAGATACATACCACTAGAGAATGCCTAGGGGGGAGGGAGGAAGACCTCGAGGACAACTTAGGTAACCATGGTTAGAAGTATGAACGACAGCAACTACACCGGTGGTCTTTATAGTTATGAAAAAGGGGTGGGGGGGGGCGGTAAATCGGTGAAGATGAAAGGTACAATTGCTGGGTTGTAAAAGCGGGTTGTAAAGGAGGTTGTAAAAGGTGATATATATATATATATATATATATATATATATATATATATATATATATATCAGGTCATCCCATAAGTAATGTCGGTGGACTGTAGACTGTGTCGATCCAAGTTTTTTTGTATTAGCTCTTCGATTGTTACAACAGGATTTTCTTCTACAGTAGCCTGCAGGAGTTGGTCGTCAAGCTCTGTTGCTAGACCTGTACGAGGCTAGTCTTCAAGCTTGCGGTTTCCAGCTGGAAATCGTTGAAACCACCGCTTGTCGCTCACTAATGACATTTTCGTCATATATTTCTACAAGTCTTCGATAAGTTGAAGCAGCATTTCCTCCGTCATCGAATTCCTCAAAGCATAACATGGCGTAAATGCCGTCTTGTGTGATCCATTTGAAATTAAATGTTAGAATAGAGTAAATAAGTTTCATAAAAAAAAACATGATAAATAGAAGACTTTTTAATGGTGTAATAAACAAAAATAAATTGAACGGGAGAGAACATAAAAATACATAATATTAAATACCGACATTACTGGACTAATATAAACCAATGTTTAGGCATAATTATTTCTGTCGGGCTTTATTTATTTTTAATAAAGTTAAGGTTTTATTTCTTATACAACCAGCTTGGAATAAAGGAATTTATGTCATAACAAGGAATGTTTTCACTAATCAACGAATCGTCCTCCTAGGATGAGGATTTACCTGTAAGAATTTAACTTCCTCCACGTGCCAGCAATTTTTGTTTTCTTGTCGTAAGTATGTTTTCACCTTTGCGGCCTGAACTTTTGTTATTTTGTATACAAAATTCGCATAAGAAATGAGAAGACGTGGTCGTTAATCTGCGATCCATAATGAGTGGAGGGATTTTTTTGCGTGAAATGATTAAATAAATAGTCCAAAAGCTGGAAATGTTGTGATGATTGGAAAACTTAGTGTTATCTAAATCTAAACATTAGTAATGACATGTCACATCCGAACTACCATTCTAAACATATGATACGTCCTAATAGGACCGAGTGTTGGGAGCATAGTTGAGCTAATAGTCTCGAAGAAGTTGTTTCCGTCTCTCGAATCTAGTAGTGTCGTAAAATAGCTCGTTACATCTCTACAAGGGCAGTAGTGCGGGCTGGGATAGAGTTATCAGGAGTATAGCTCAAGCTCTCATTTCTGATTGAGGTTCGCACTCTTGGAGGACGGGTTGAGGCTCGAGTTCTCTGATCTAATAGTCCAAGAACTAGCAGGAAAAAGTGGTCACGATCGAACAGCCGGCTGGATTCAGGATATTTTAGGAAAGTCTTCTAGTCAGAAACATATCTGTCTATATTGCCAATCTTCTCTGGGGCGTCTGTAAATGGCAACTGGAAAAGCCTCAATTATTCTCTAAATATGGCTTATTATGTATTTACGAATAACGAAAACATTACTCCGAGAGATATTGGACGCGACAAGGTCAAGCCAGAGGGTTGAAAAAGGTGGTCGGAAAATTGTTGCTTGGGGACATTGTCGAACACCCGTGTGAAACTTTATGTAAGCAATCTTTACCTATTGAATAAACTGGATTCCAATTTGATTGGATCTTAGGCGCTGCAGAAAGAATGCGATGATCAAGACTCTCGCTGGACATTTACTTTCTGGTAAGAAGATTAGATAGTTAGCCGTCGAGGTGACAGTTGGACTAATAGTCTGTAAGATATTAGTCCGTTCAGGCTCGAAATATACCACGGCGAGGCTCTCAGAGGATGGGTTGAGGCTCGAGGTAATAGTCCAACAACTAGCAGAAGAAAGTGGTCATATTTGGAACACCAGGATGGATTCAAGATATTTTAGGAAACTCAATAACAGTTCTGAATCTCTTGCTAATCCACTCTGGGACGTTTGTAATTGACAACCGAAAAAGCATCAATTATTTTTAATGGACGGGGGATGCACAGAACACCCGTCTCAAAATTTGCACATAGCTTAACATTTATGTAAACAAAAACATTTCTCCAAGAGATTATCCCTGGGACAATGTCGACCAAAAGCGTCGCAAAATTGAAGACACTACAAAATAATTGGAAGGATCAAGATATTGACGCCAAAGCGGCCACAATTTGCTCAACTTTCTAGCGAGAGTCTTTATCTTTGCAATTATCTTGCAGTGCTTTAGATCCAATAGATGCGTATGTTTGGATTCATTTTATTTAATAAGTATTATTATTATTATTATTAAAACGGGTGCCCACATAGAGGGAACTGCAACGAGGCCAAAAAGGCCTATTGTGCCACCCGGCCTGTTACACCAGCCTGTTACACCAACAGCGCCGTATCCGAGATGAACCTTAATAGAGTTCGAAGGTTCAATTCAGGTAGCCTTCTAGGGTCAACTATGATGTCTGCACCAAAATACAGGTATCTCTTTGCTACAAGAGCTGGACATGCGCATAAGATGTGGTACGGCGTCTCGTCGTCTTCAAAGCATAGTCTGCACCATGAAGTCCTGGTCAGCCCCATAGAATAGAGGTGCCGGTGCATTCTACAGTGACCTGTAAGAAGAGCTGTTACTAGTCTTACCTTGGACCTGCACAGATTAAGGAGAGTCTCCGTCCTTTTCTTGTCCACAAAGGAAAGGAACAGCTTCGCCTGTCTCTGGGTGGAGCTGCTGCACCACTTCCTCCTATGCTCAGCTTCCGCCCACCTTCTAATGCTTAATCTGGCCACAGCTGGTGCAATCCCACATTGAGGTTCTGGGGGATTGTCGCTGCACCAATATTGGCCAACTCGTCAGCTCTTTCATTACCCTGGATACCAGAGTGGCCTGGGACCCACTCCAGTCTGACCTTGTTACGTCGTCCAAGTAAGTTTAAGCTGTCTTTGCATTGCTGTACAACCTTTGACCTGATCCTATTCATGGATAGAGCTCTTATGGCCGCTTGGCTATCGGAGAAAATAGTGAAGCGCCTGTCTAATGGAGAGCCGCTATTCATAAGGTCTGTACAAGCGCCGATGGCGGTGACTTCAGCTTGGAACACCGTAGCATACCTCCCCAGAGGCAAGGCAACATTGTGTGTGGACCCCTGAATCCACACGCCAGCTCCTGTGCCAGATTCGGTTTTTGATAAGTAAGGATTGTTTTTGTTTGTTATTTTCATGTAAAAAAAAAGCCATAACAACGAAAAATGTCTTCTACATTTATCCTGGTATACTTAGGTGTCAAGAGCACCTTAAAACCGACCGCTTTACACTAAAATATTTAGAATTGGCGCGATCCCCAAATGCCCCCACCTGTAATTATTTCCTATATACACTAGTACGACCACGTCCCGGAGCATACATTTTCCGCCCTACTCTTTCAACGCTCTTGCTGACCCCCCTGTTATTAACCCTTTATCTTAAATGAATGTTGAGCTAGAAACAAATTTTTAGACGGGTGTACAGTTATTACTCGGTAATTAGAAATAATCGAAGCTTTCTTGCAGCCATTCCCAAACGTCCTAGCATCACTAAGACAAGAGATGCGAGTTTTGTGATCAACTAATAAATGTTCTTGAAATATACTGAAATAAAATGTAATATTCCAAGCTGAGGTTCGAGGCCTTAGAGGATGGGTTTTGGCTCGTAATATTCCAAGCTGAGGTTCGAGCCTGGAGAGGATGGGTTATGCCTCGTAATATTCCAAGCTGAGGTTCGAGCTCTTAGAGGATGGGTTTTGGCTCGTAATATTCCAAGCTGAGGTTCGAGCCCTTAGAGGTGGGTTATGGCTCGTAATATTCCAAGCTGAGGTTCGAGCCCTTAGAGGATGGGTTTTGGCTCGTAATATAACAAGCTGAGGTTCGAGCCCAAGTTGAATCCAGGCGGGATTTCGATCATGACCATTTTTCCTGCAATGTGGACGTAGTTTTTTTTTTTTTTATTTGTTCCCACAAAACTCGCTGAGTAATATCCAAAAGCAATGAGAGCATTGAATTATGACAATAACTAGAAGTTGCTTTAGTTGAATTGACCCGATTTGGTTGATGGTGCATATGAATACTGCTAGCTGAGCGGGTCGAGGGTCCTTTAACAAGGCTCTGCATAAAGCAATGTGCTAATGAAGTACATTGCAATGACTCAGCTTGGAGATAAGTCCAACTCCCAGAGTGTGAAGGCTGAACATCTTCAACTAGCTTCAGTACCTTCAAAGTAAATGGAATATATGCACTTCTAGTGTTATTTTTATCGAGTCAACACTTTATACTAAAATATTTCTACATAATTTACAGGAAGGCTGCCAGTGATTTAACATACTATTATTTATTTTTTTTTTTTTATTTAAGTCTTTATTATATATATGTACAAAATTTAATTATAATAATAATAATTAACATTTCTTTTTTTGCTTGTATTTACAAATATATGGACCTTCCCTTTTAGGGAGTATAAAGTCTTTTTCGGTGACTGGCCGTACCTATGAGTGGAGTTCGCTGTATTTTGTGCTCCAGAGTTCCCGGTCCTTGGCACTTCTCATCCAGACAGAGCCCTCTTTTTTCCTGAATTCGTCTGCCCATCTTTTTCTTTGCCGTCCTCTTCTTCTCTTCCTATCTAATGGCACCCATTCAGTGACCTGTTTTGCCCAGCATTCTTTGGGTTTTCTCATCAGGTGACCTGCCCATATCCACTTCAGCCTGTGAGCATATTTATTAGCATCAAGCGCTTGGCTTCTCTTCCTTACCTGATCGTTACTTATTCGGTCCCTTCTCCTTATTCTTAGCATGCTCCGTTCCATTGCCCGTTGGCATACTGATATTTTATGTTGAAGGGTCTTAGTAAGGGACCATGTCCGACAGCCGTAAGTGAGCACTGGGAGGATACAACTATTGAATACGATGGTTTTTAGGGTTTGATCGATGTTGCTTTTCATGACTGATTATAAGTTCCAGTATTTTTTCCATGCATTGGCAATTCTTGTTTCTATTTCTTTAATTTGTCTATCCTGAAAAGAAATTTTTTGGCCTAAGTATGTAACTTCTTCTACTATTTCAATTTCTGGAAAGCGAACTTTTAGTTTGTTGGTACTGTTGTTGGTTATAATTTTGGTTTTATGTTAGTTCAGTTGAAGACCATGGGGTGCACTGTTTATCTGGAGGGTGTTTAACATCTCTATAAGTTCTTCTTCTCTTCCCGCTATTAGTACATCATCTGCGAACTTGAGTGTGTTAAGCTTAGAGCCATTGACAGATATTCCCATTTCATTCCATCTCAGCGTTTTGAAGATTTGTTCTAGTTCTAAAATGAAGATAGTCGGTCTCCTTGTCTGACGCCTCTTCTAATCGGGAACTTCTCTCCTTTCGTTACTTCTGATATGTATCCTTTATTTTCCCTGTACATTTCTTCAACTATTGATACATATTTTCCCTCAATTCCTACTGATCTCATGGCTGGAGCAATATTACAATGGTAGATGCTATCAAAGGCTTTTGAAAAATCAATAAATCCAAGATATAAATCGAAGCTATACCCATTTGCTCTTTCTACCAATTGATTTATGGTTTGCAGGTGGTCACTCACTGAGAAGCCTTTTCGGAATCCTGCTTGGTCGTTTGTAAGGTTCTCTTCTATTTTCTTTATTAATCTGCCTTGAATTATCCTGGAGAAGAGCTTTCCTATTGCTGAGCCTAAAGAGATGGGTCTGTAATTGTCAAGCTTGCTTGGATCTCCTTTCTTGTGCAGTAGGATTATTTTAGATACCTTTCAATCCTCAAAATTTCTTCACATCCCAGCACTTCATTGTAAATCCCCCCCCCTGCTTTTAAGAAATCGTTTGTTACTCCATCATCCCCAGGACACTTATTTGTCTTTAATAATGCTAAGGCTTTCTCTACCTCACTTTCCATGATAGGGGGAACTGGTTCACTTTTGACCCCATGTGCGTGCCTATCCTTGATGATCTTGTCCTCTCCTGCATCATAAAGTTCTTTGAAGAAGTACGTGGCATCATCGTTCTTTTACCGTCCACCAGTTTACCTCTTTTGTTAGTATAACCACCTGGCCAGGCTCGCCCCAACAATTCTTCTCTAATTTCTTCCCTAATTTTCTTAATTGAAATACTAGATTCTAGTATTTCTTTTATTTTGTTTTCTTTGTGAATCTGTAAATCTTCCTTTATTTTATGCCTGATTTGCCTGTTTATGGTAGTTAGTAGTGGCGTTGCGTGGTCTTTACGGAGGAGTATTTTTCTTTTTTGTATAAGTTCTATTGTGTGGGAAGAGAGCTTAGCCATCAAACCTTTATCTATACATCTCGCTGGTCTGTTTTTTAAAATGGTTTTTAACTTATTTAACACTGAAGAGTATAGATCGTGCAAAGTATCAGAGGAATCACTTTCCACCAATTTTCTGATTTCTTGTACACCCTCTTGCAATCCCTCTACATCCATGTTTTTCAAATTTGCTGGTATTTTTGGTAACGGTCTTTCCTTCCTCACTATGTCTAGTTTTAGGGTCGCTCTTAACAAACGGTGGTCGGAGTTAAAGTTTAAAGAGGTAATTACTTCTGTATTTTTAAACACCCTTAATTTATTTGTAAGTATTTAATCTATTTCGTATTTGCTATTATCTGGGGCTCTCCAAGTCCATTTATTCTTAGTTTTCTTAGGAAAATAAGTATTTGTAACTTTTAATCTATTAGCTAAAGCAAAATTTGCTATGTTTGCACCACCTTCATTTCTGGTACCATACCATGAGTTGCCCATAATAATATCCTCTCCATTATTTCTTTTCCCTAATCCGCCATTCCAATCTCCCATTACTATTATTGTATTCTTAAAATTATTTGAGAGTGGTTCAAATGCACCTTGTAGGGAATTGTAAAAGTCGTCTTTTCCTCCTTCTTTGAGTTTGCAGTAGGTGCGTAAACTTGTATTAAAACTAAAGCCTTTCTTTTCCCAATGCCCAGTTTTAAGGTGGCTATTCTCGGGTTAACTTCTTTAAAACTAATTACCTTATTTGTCCAGATCTTATTAACAAGAAATCCGACACCTCCAATTCCTTTAGTTGAGCTGGTACGAGCAAACAGGTTTCCTTCCTTGGTTGCGATGACTTTACTGTATTTTCTTCTAATTTCAGACATTCCAATTACATCCCACTTCAAATTTTGTATGGCATACTGTAATTCCGCTCTTCTTTCCTCCCCTAGCAGGGTTCTAACATTGATAGTACACACATTTATCAAGTTTGCTGTTTTCTTTTTGATGATTTCGTCCTTGTCCTGATTCCCGGTTATTTTTCTTTGAGCCGATTTGTACCTGCATTGCTAGGAAATACTATCATTTTTCCCTAAATCAATCGTCTCAACTGCTATTTCGCTATTATTCCTAGGTTTATCCTTTATTTGTGGAATTGGTGGCTGCTCCCTGGTTTCTTTGTCAGCTTGCTTTTTAAAATAACGATCTAAGCTACTAGGCCTTAGTTTCAATTGTTCGCAGCTTGCTGATTTTTTCGTTGGTTGCCTTCTCCCAGGTACATTTAACATACTAATCAATATTAAAAATCATGGCCAAAATATCAAAATGTTGGCCACTATCATGTTAAGAGTCATATATGTAACATTTAACATGACCCTTAGTTACAGAGTCCCAACTGTCGAAGCTAGGCTAGTTGATACATCCAAAGAAATCAAAGAGGCCTAGGAATTGTCGTGATTAGGCTAAGAGAAAACATAATTTTATTTAAGTATAGAATCTGGCGGAAGGTCATTAAAACCACCACCATGGTGTTTCGCACCATTTTGGCGCCTCTTCAGGGGAATATACTTTAAAGCACAACATCAGTTTAAACTTGAGGAGGAGAACCTTCCAAAAGCAGGGCCACGTCTAGACTGGTCATTGACTGAACGAATCCAATATGGTGTCAAATAGTCAGCTGATCGATAATCGATCAGTTGCATCTTTAAAATAGATTTTAATTTCCAGATGAAATATAATCATATAACCTTCTTTTGATATTTAATTATAATTGGGTGGAAAAATAAATTATGTATGCAATTATTATATGTTGTGAACGATGTTTAATTCAAAACATCTTATATCATAACCATGCTATTTTTTTTTTTGTTTTGTTTTACGGCGCATCAACTATTTGGCTATTAGCGCCGGGCTATAGGTTGCCACCCTTTTCTAATGCCAACAGCACGTGGTCGGTTACCCATTCAGGTACTGGCCACGCCAGACGTTGCTTAACTTCGGTGATATACGGGAACCGGTGTATTCAACGTCGCTATGGCCGTTGGCACCACGCTATTATAAATTATTTCTATTTAAAAACCACGTTTCTCAAAATTATTTCATAATGTTTTACAAAATTAATTTTACACTTTAATCTTTCCTTTTTATGAATTGTTATTTATTGTTATAGGCTGGCTTGGTTCTGGATAATCAGTTATTATTCAGTCAACATGTCGTAAGTGTTAACCTAAAACAGTCATCTATGACTCTTGGGTTCATTTATTTGTAGATTGTAGATATCGGGTTAAATTTGCTTTAGTATTATTCCTGTGTGTCTTTTGAATTTTACATTTTTTAATAGTGATATTATTGTTATTATTATTTGAGTACTAAGCCGTTCTAATTCCCATGCTTTTTTTAAACTTTATGATTTAATTATTACGTTATTTTCATCCCAAAAGTAGAGCATTAGAAGAGCATGCAATGCTGAATGACTTCTGCCTGAATCCAAAACTTCATGAACAACCTTTGTTGTTTTTTTATTCAGTAAATTGTGATTTTTGTTCATACAGATTTTTTTTTTAAATTATAAATGCTTCTGTCAACAACAGTTTATTTGGGAACAAGATACATTGATTGATACATGTGTGCTTCCGTACGTCTACGAAACATTATAAGATAGGAATAAATAAGATTTTACATTGAAAGGAAAATTTCAATCTGCTAACGTCATCATATATTACGCAACAAATCGATTAAAAAAAAAAATAAATAAATAAATAAATCTTTACAAAAACACCCCTCCTTTTTCCTATTTTTTACCAAATAAATTAATGAAAATATTATTAAGATGCTGTATTTCTGTTTTTTTTTTTTTTATTTAGCACTTTCTTTCTGTTTTTATGATGTGTATGTTTTCTTTAATCTTTTATTGCATTTCTTTCTTTCCCTAATATTCTGATGTTTTCAAAATTGAAATCATGACCATATTTTATAGCAAGATAAGCCAACACTGTTTTATTTTCCCCGCCGTTTTATTGACATTCGGTCTTCTTCGGTAATTCTACAAATTTGAGCAACGGGTCATTTAATGATTAATTTTATTTATTTATTTTTTAGAGTACCGCAGATGTAGGAGATGGTCTCCTTACAGTTTTATGACTTTGAAAATCAGTCTTAGTCCAAAAGAAAAAGAAAGTGAAACAAATAAGATGAAATAAACAACAATAAAATGAGGAAACATCACATGTTCAGAATAATCTATTTTTTTTTTCAACGTTTTGGCGTTCTCTTTTGCAGTCTTCTTCAGAAATAAACGGGAGGATGAGGGCGAAGAAACACCAAAGACACTGTTATGTTTCTATTGAAGACACTGTTATGTTTCTATTGAAGACACTGTTAAGTTTCTATTGAAGACACTGTTATGTTTCTATTGAAGACACTGTATGTTTCTATTGAAGACACTGTTATGTTTCTATTGAAGACACTGTTATGTTTCTATTGAAGACACTGTTATGTTTCTACTGAAGACACTGTTATGTTTCTATTGAAGACACTGTTATGTTTCTATTGAAGACACTGTTATGTTTCTATTGAAGACACTGTTATGTTTCTATTGAAGACACTGTTATGTTTCTATTGAAGACACTGTTATGTTTCTATTGAAGACACTGTTATGATTCTATTGATTTTCTAGAGCTAATTTCTAGATATACACTAATGTTCACTTTACCCGTTTATTAATACCTTAATTGTTCTAATAATTTAACACCACATTGTTCTTTTATAATAAGTTGAATTGTATTTATAGATCTGTTACTTATCTTAATTATAAACTTTTTTCTGTATTAATTTCTGTTTTTTTCTTGTCATTTTAGCTGACGAAGGCTACCAATGAGTAGCCGAAACGTCCTGAATATAGGTTTTTTTTTTTTTTTAACAAAAATCGTATTGAGGTTTTTTTAGCCGAATCCCAACTATTCCATGTTTGCTTATCACCTCGACGGCTAACTATCTAATCTTCACAAAGACACCGGTTAGGTGACCCTGATGTAACCTAACCCGTGTCTACATCCATGATTGCCTAAGATCTTGCCGATCCGTCCAAATTACAGATTATCCAGAATGGAATGCTTTAATTGTTAATAGCTCCTCCTAGGGACCCCGTTTGCCAGTTGGTTTACTTGTAAACATACATAAACATTGAAGAATTTCTATTTCGTTGACCGTGTTGAGGGATGACAAGAGGAATTCCTGGTGGTTAGGTGTGAATGAGATGGGATCATAAATTCACCCCCGCTGTCCGTCTTCTATTCACAATTCCAACCCCCTCTCTTCGTCCGTATTTTTTCTGGGACTTTAATCTCACAACTTTGATATATTGCCTTATTAATCCCGCTATCAGTGTTGGCTTTTTGTGTATGTCTAGGTTTTTTATTTATTTTTTTTTACTTCCATCTTCACAAAGTAAAAGGCATGTCGAAAGAACAAAAACAAAACAAAATGGAGAAAGGTTGGATAGTTGAGACGGAAGAGAAATGCTTGCGTGGAAATATTTAAACTCTTGATGGTTCTCGAGGTAACTAATAATGTATTGGTTGAAATTTATCCTGTAATGAAATCACTAACAGAATTAATATAAGATTTTAAGCGCCACAACCGGAAACTGATTGTATCCTAAGCGGAAATTACTCAATCCTCTTTCTCAACGTTAGCTCTAGGAAATACTAAAACACTGTTCTACATTTTCATTATTCCTAGTCCTCACGTCAAGCATACTAGCTTGAGTCAGGCGTAAAGCTAGTATACATGACGCGAGGACTTTCTGATCAGGAAAGCTCCTGAAGAGGTGCGACACAAAGGCACGAAACATTTTTTAAGGCACGAAAAAGTTTTAATTTTTTTTTTTTTTTTTTTTTTTTTTTTTACGGCGCATCTACATCTAGGTCATTAGCGCCGACGACCAGGGTGCAGCGAGGAATTTTCCCAGCGAGCCCTGAGATGAGAAAATTCCTGCCGGAGGTGGGAATCAAACCCACCATCTCCCGCTTATGAATCCAGCGCGATAGCCACTAGACCACGGGAGACCCGACTGATTTTAAGATTTTAGTTTCAGGAATGTTTGCTAGACTTCTAATGAACTGAATCGATCCAGCCAAACTAAAAATAGCTGGATTTTTGGCAAATAGCCTAAACTATTTATCTCCACCTCCTTCCAGGAACCACTTTACGACATTCGAATTAGAAGATTTTTTGTTACGTTAAAAAAAAACTGTTTCTTCCTACATTTAGAAAACAGAATTCTGATCTTAAAAACGACGAAAGACTTGATATTTTTGTCACATTATTTTCACTAATGAAAAAAAAATAAGCTATATAAATAAAGGTCTTCTACGTTTTGGTTTCGCTTGGAAACCATTAAAAAGAAATTATATTAATATACATTAGGAATTTTGGACTTTTCGTATACTTTGGTAATCATCTCCAAAACGTTTAAAAAAATCATGTTTAGTGGATGGAAATCTTTCGAAAGCCTAATAAATTTACTACAAAAAAATGTTTAAGAGTGAGTATGTCCTCGTTTTTTTTTCCACTGAAGCCGAAATATTATTTTTTTCGGCTTTCCAAATCCTCCCAGGAATAAGTATAATATTACAACACACTAGGATTATGCATTTCCTACGAGTTAGACTTTTTTTTTTTAAAAAAAAAAAAATCTCTTCAAGTAGATAGCCTAGATTTCTGTAAAATCTCAAGACATAATTGCCTGGAACCACGATACCAATAATTCTTTTTAATATCGCCGTCCCTTGGCTGTCATCGAAAAGTGATTTATTATAAGAGCGGTTTACTTTGAGAAGTGATAAGGAGAAGTTCCGTGATCAATCAACGTCTTGAACTAACTACCGTCCAACAAAGTATCCGCAAAACGGTGGTACAACTTATAACCTTTTACGTGCAAAAGATCACTTTTCTTATTACGCCAGAACTTAAAGAAGAACTTCAAAAAATAAACAATTAAAATAAAGCAGAGTACAATAATAAAACTTGTGTCGGGAGATCAATGGTTAAGATTCAAAATTAGGATTTTGGTAATTTATTAAAAATTACTCTACATGTTTCGCATCATCAGATGCCTCTTCATAAGCCTAAGAACTAGATACTGCCAAATGGAACGAAGGTGAACATTCCACCAGAATGGCCGCCTCATAACTAAAAATCTTCTACACAGCCACCACCAGCTGTATTTTTAGTAGTATCTCCGGGGTACGGAATACTAACAGTTTAGAACTTGGAATACGTTTAGCCAACTAAAAACTAGATACTGCCAAATGGAACGAAGGTGAACATTTCACCAGAATGGCCGCCTCATAACTGAAAATCTTCTACACAGCCACCACCAGCTGTATTTTTAGTAGTATCTCCGGGGTACGGAATACTAACAGTTTTGAACTTGGAATACGTTTAGCCAACTAAAAACTAGATACTGCCAAATGGAACGAAGGTGAACATTCCACCAGAATGGCCGCCTCATAACTAAAAATCTTCTACACAGCCACCACCAGCTGTATTTTTAGTAGTATCTCCGGGGTACGGAATACTAACAGTTTAGTACTTGGAATACGTTTAGCCAACTAAAAACTAGATACTGCCAAATGGAACGAAGGTGAACATTCCACCAGAATGGCCGCCTCATAACTGAAAATCTTCTACACAGCCACCACCAGCTGTATTTTTAGAAGTATCTCCGGGGTACGGAATACTAACAGTTTAGAACTTGGAATACGTTTAGCCAACTAAAAACTAGATACTGCCAAATGGAACGAAGGTGAACATTCCACCAGAATGGCCGCCTCATAACTGAAAATCTTCTACATAGCCACCACCAGCTGTATTTTCAGTAGTATCTCCGGGGTACGGAATACTAACAGTTTAGAACTTGGAATACGGTAGCCTTCGTCAGCTAAAATGACAAGAAAAACAGAAATTAATACAAAAAAAAAAGTTTATAATTGATATAAGTAACAGAACTATAAATACAATTAATTAACTTATTATAAAAGAACAATTTGGTCTTTAGAACAATTTGGTCTACTCATTCTAAGAATTTTAGACCAAATTGTTCTTTTATAATAAGTTAATTAATTGTATTTATAGTTCTATTACTTATATCAATTATAAACTTTTTTTCTGTATTAATTTCTGTTTTTCTTGTCATTTTAGCTGACGAAGGCTACCAATGAGTAGCCGAAACGTCCAAAATATAGATTTTTTTTTAACAAAAATCATATTGAGGTTTCTTTAGCCGAATCCCAACCATTCCACCATCTTTACTTATATGTACTAGTAAATAGCCCAAATTTTCCTCCACTCTCAATATCCTAATTAACACTTCTGAATATGCGAGAAACTCGAACTTCTGGACTTTGCAATGGAATAATGGGAGTTATTTGTTAGTTTTTTTTTGTTTTTTTTTGTTTTTTTTTGTTTTTTTTAATGCGCATCAACTGTTTGGCTATTAGCGCCGGGCTATCTACAGGTTGCCACCCTTTTCTAATGCCAACAGCACGTGGTCGGTCACCCATTCAAGTACTGACCACGCCCGACGTTGCTTAACGTCGGTGATCTACGAGAACCGGTGTATTCAACGTGGCTATGGCCGTTGGCTTATTTGTTAGTATGTTAAATATGGAGTTAAATTAAGATACATCTTATGGCTGTGCGTTACAGACCTCGACTGTAGTAAAAACACGCTAATAAGTCACACTATAGCACTTCAATTGTTTCCCCGAAATGACAGGTTATGTATTTAGAGGTAAGCCGACAGTAGCGGACGTCATGCCCGACTACGGAAGGACATTTCTTTGGTTACGTGACAAGGAGGTAACCGTCAGAAAAAGAGGAACCGTCTTGTCGTCAGCTCTCAAATTGACGTCATTATATTGAACGGAGAATTGCCTGCCTTGAAATTACTTCATTTCATTTATTTGGTATTTTTCTTTTATCATTATTATCTTTTATTTTATTTTGTTTGTTTTTTATGGTACACGATCTTTGTTTGTAAGCTCTAGGTTATTATCTTTGAGGAACTGCTTCTTCAATGGAGGGCACTTACAATATTCGGCTCTTCATTTTTGGTTTTGGAAATGTATTCATAAAATGAATAATACCATCTATCGCCAACGGCCATAGCCACGTTGAATACACCGGTTCCCCTAGATCGCCGAATTTAAGCAACGTCGGGCGTGGTCAGTACCTGAATGGGTGACCGACCACGTGCTGTTGGCATTATAAAAGGGTGGCAACCTATAGATAGCCCGGCGCTAATGGCCAAGTTGTAGATGCGCCGCAAAAAAAAAAAAAATACGGTCTATCACATGGTAGAGACCACTTCGTTACTATATTTACTATCTTAAATATAAAATTTCAGAAATCCTAACAAAATGAGAGTGCTTCAAGACCTCAATAGCTATCCAAACCAACGAATCAGTAACTTCACCAAAAAGTGAGTATTGAACATATTATCAGTTCATGAGCCAGTCTCTAGTAGAATCCAGAATAAATAAAATGTATTTTTCAATAGAAAATATATTATTTATACCTATAGTAATTAGCTGTTCTTACGAATTATTTTTATAATACATGTCTGTTATTCTAAGGCACAAGTAAAAGAAATATTAATATTAATAATAATAATAATAATAATAATAATAACCATCACAATAAACCGGATATTCTTATCATTGATAAAGGGAATAAGAGAGCTGATATTATTGATATCTCTGTCCCGAATGATGAGAATATTCGGAAATCTTATGCTGAGAAGCTTCGAAAATACCAGGACTTGGCCATAGAATTAAAAGATCTGTATAAGTTAGATTCCGCAAGGATAACAGCTATTATTATATCGGCTAATGGACTCATCCCAAAAAACCACAGTCACAGCTACAAAATACTTGAAAATCTCGGAGGAACTGATTAAAGACGCACAACAAGCGGTACTGCTCGACACTGCAAGAATAGTTCGAAAATTTTTAAACGAACGCCCGTGACAAGAAACATAAAAATGTAATAATAATAAAAAAAAACTAATATGAACAACAATTCTTTCGGTTGGCAATAGCCCCCGAAAGAATTTACTCCAGGAAACTGAGAAGAACACACCCCCTATAATAATAATAAATAAAGCCTTTATTGTAGATTAAAAAAATATGTACATAATAATAATAATCAAATAAATGAACAATTTATCTTCTTACAAACTTTATATGATATAAATAATAAAAAGATATAAACATCTATTGGGCCCATCTCTTGGCAAAGGCCTCTCCTAGGGTTTTCTATATGGTCCTGTCTTGTGCAGACCTCCACCAAAGCGTGCCACAAAACTTGTCCATACCGTCCCTCCATCTCTGGAATGGTCTACCTCTTCTCCTTGTGCAGTCCAAAGGTAGCCAGTCGGTAGTCCTTCTTGCCCATCTTGCTTCTTCCATTCGTGCCAGATGTCCTGCCCATGTCCATTTCTGCTTAAGTGCCGCAACGATGACATCTTCAACACCAGTCTTCATACGGACTTCAGTATTCCGTATTTTTTGGCTCTTTCGGATTCCCAACATACCTACTCCTTTCCATTGCATACTGGGTTACCCTAAGCCGATTCTTTATTTTTCTTGTCAATGACCATGTCTGCGAGCCATAAATCATACATGGAAGGATACAGGAGTTCATCACTCGGGCTTTTAGCTCTAAACTCATACTGCTCTTAAAAATAAATTTAAGAGCCCAGTATTTCTTCCAACTTATGGCTATTCGGCGGTTGATTTCTTTTAGATTTCCATCTTGAAAGGAAACTAGTTTTCCGAGGTAAAACTAGTTGGGCTGAGGGGATCAGCCCAATGTAGTTTGATCCCATCAAGGAAGATATCTTCGGTTTGTTGTGCATTTGTCATTAGAAATGTCTTCTCTTTATTCATAAAAGAAATATTAATATGGTACAAAAATTGTAAAAAGTAAATTATAAAGAACATAGCGAAATAATAAAACCAATGTAGCACAACAATTTTAGGAATTGTAAAAAGTATAGAACAAGAATAGCCAAAAAATATAGTAAATGAAGTATAAAGAACAAATGTATTACCATTAATTAATTTTAAAAAATATCGAACACAATCGTAACAAATGTACCACAAGAATTATAACAAATAATGCCAGAAATCGGAAAAAAATTACACAAAATATCGCGTAAATATGTTAAAATATTGCATTTCAATCGAAAAGAATATAGAGAAAATATTAATTAAAATAAATATATCATAATGAAATAAATTGTCCACAGTTTTGGCGCTGTGAAGAAATTTTTTATAATTCCTTTGATAGATTTTGTACGGGTTTTGGCTAGATGTTTTAGATTATTGTACAATAGTTACGTATTTTTTTTTCGCTACGTACTTTATAATTTATGAGCTACATTTTTAAAACCTTTTTGTGTGATTAATTTTAAAATGTTTATGGTTCGTTGTTAATTAATTAATTATTTTGCTATATTCTTTAAACATTGGAAAACTATATTCGTTAGAGGTCATTTTGAGTGTTACGTTATTATTGTTTTGACTCATAACTTATAATAACATATTATATATATATAACATTTTCTCGTATGGCATTCTGGTTCTTTAAGCGAAGACCACATCCAGTTACTTTTGAAGTAACAGTAGTGATTTTAATAGTGATACAGCGCATGCGCATAACTACTTTGCTTTCCTATTGGACGATTCCGATGAGCAATTGTATTGGTTCTTGCTGGGAGTAAAGTAACCTTCAACATTGAATTAGCTTTTGTTTATGAAAAAGCTCTGCGTATGTTAGTGAGAAAAAATGGGTCTTTTACAATTAGTTCGTGATGTTCCTGACAAAGAAAAAGCGATTGGTTTCTTACTCGGAAAAATTAATAGAATTCTATTAATTTTAGCGAGTTGGATAGACTAGAGTCGCTAAAATTAATGGAATTTTATTAATTTTAGCGAGTTGGATTTGCTAGAGTTTTGATATCTTCTTGAGCGAGCGGAAACGCATAGCACGTATGCCCATAATGCTAAATAAAAGTAAAATATCCAAAAAGAGAGCGAGAGAGAGAAAAGCAATAAAATGTGTGTGTTTACAAATATTATTGTTTATGTTATCCTTCATAACCTAAAAAACAGTTAACTTTAATGCTTAATTGAGAAGATATGGTCGACCGTTCGAGAAGTAGGAAGCGTATCTAGCAATAGGTATGTCACTATACAGGTATATTTGTTTATATTGCTATTATTATACTTTATATATATATATGTGTATGTATATATATATATATGTATGCATATATATATATATATATATATATGTATATATATGCATATATATATATATATATACATATATATATATATATTTATATTTATATTTTCAAGCATATAGGTACTCATACTTATGTTAATGTTTCTAGCCTTTTTTTTTTTTTTTTTTTTTTTTTTGTTTTTTGTTATTTTTTTTTTTTATTATTTTTTTTTTATTTTTTTTTTTTTTTTACGGCGCATCTACTTCTAGTTCATTAGCGCCGACATCCAAGGTGCAGCGAGGAATTTTCCCAGCAAGCCTTGAGATGAGAAAATTCCTGCCGGAGGTGGGAATCGAACCCACCATCTCCCGCTTAGGAATCCAGCGCGCTAGCCACTAGACTACGGGAGACCCCGTTTTTTGTTATTGTTTCTGTCCTTACGATTGTTACACCATATATGTTTTTACAGCCCTGAAGATGGCTTGTATAGCAAGCCGAAACGTTGGCGGCAATAAATATACATTTTAGCAAATAAAATGTGTTTTATTGAATAAGAACACTGACCGAAACCCCGACGATCTACGCTTCCTATTTAATGCTTAATGATGAGTCAAGTAGTAATAGATAACCAGCAAAGAACCTGTAAGCTAATCAGTAAGCTTATCAGCGAGTACGAGTAACTGTTATAAATCACTACTGCTACTTCAAAAGTAACAGGATGTGGTCTTCGCAAAAAGACCCGGCATTCTTTATGCATGCCTTGTACCTGCTTCTTTTGAAGCTTTCAGATTCAGCAAATTAATACGGCATGCATAAGTATTTCTTCCGGCCCAGAACTACTGTGCTCTCGATTTTCCTCTAGGACAGACACAAGGTAGAAACAGCTTGCAGCAGAAATCAAAGGAATCGATAGAATGACTCAGAACCCGGAGAGCGAAGGTAATCGAACAATTTATGGAGATTGGGTCGAAGCTATTCGCCTCTTGGAGAACCGTTACGTCCGCTAACCTCTCCTGGGCCGGTTCCTATCGGAATAACCCCCTCTCAATTATATATATATATATATATATATATATATATATATATATATATATATATTTAAAAGTATAGGATGTTATCAATTTGGAAAACCATCTCTTTATACTAACATCAAACATTTTTGCCAGAGATGTTTGTTACAGACCTGTTTATTATCTGGTAGACGTTCCCATGGTAGGAACATTTGCAATACAATTGCAATGTAAAGCGTTTCCACAAGAATCTAAAGAAAAAAGCTAAACACGGCGGAAAAGGTAATTATGTGTAGTAAAAAAAGAAACATGAATTACTTTAAAAATGTGTGTGTTCAGTCAAGTGTTGAATTTTAAGTCTCTTGTCCACTCAGCCTTTAATTAATTTAATGGGACCTGTAAGGGGGGAAATAAGGTGGACGGAGCGAATTACTGACCAGACGATCTCCCTTGTGTGCCGAATGGTCAAGAATGAGATACCGCCATAGTATCAGCCCCTCGGGTCTGAGTAATATGAATATGACATTTTATGTACGTTTGTATGTATGTATGTATATATATATATATATATATGTTTGTGTGGAACGGCTTCTTTCTCCAGCGGTGTCGCTCCTCTCTCCATCGCAATATTTCGTCGGGTTCATCTCCGACTTCTTCAGGCTGCTAGTGTCGTCCTCGGTGGTTGTCAAGGGAATGAATTTTTCCCGGATTTTCCCTCCTTTATAGCCCTGCTTCTTAGACTATGCGGGCCAATGGTGTAGGGGCTCCGTGGGCCAATAGGGCTCGAGGGCTGTCTTCTTCGTTCGTCCGTCGTCTGTAGTTCGTCGGTAGTCCGTGTGGGGCGCTGGTCGTCTTGAGTCCCTGTCTTCTCCTCTATCTTCTTAAATGTCTGGGAGGATGAGGCCATCTTCCCTATTGAAGTTCACCGGATGCTTGTGTATTTCGATGGCTTCTCTAATTAGTCTCCTTGTCAAGCTGGTTTCCTTGGCTAGGGTCTTGGCTCGGTCGAATAATACTTGTTTGGGACACTCTTCTCCGTGTGTTGCCACCGCCGAAGTTTTGGTGCGTCCCAGCCTGTAGTCAGCAGCGTGTTGTCCGATCCGGGTGGCCACCTTCTTACCTGTTTGACCTACATACACCTTCCCACAGTCGCACGGTAGAAGGTAGACACCCTGGTCTTGTAACCGCTGCTTATCCTTACTCTTCCCGAGACAATCCCCTATCTTGTTGAGAGGCTTGAAGGCGACATCTATCTCCTCCTTTCTGAAGAGTCTGCCCAGCCTCTCGCTGACACCGCTGACGTAAGGCAAGGAGATTCTGGTTCTTTGTCTCGTGTCTGTCCGGCTGTTTTCCTCCCTGTGTCGGCTTTCCACATCCTTGATGGTTCGCGAAATTAATTTTTGATCGTAACCATTGCTGACCAGATCCTTGGTCATCTGCTCAAATTCCATCTTCAGGAGTGTCCGGTTACTGCACAGGCTAACAGCTCTATGTGCGAGTGTCCTGACTACACTCATTTTGTGTCCCCGGTGGTGGTGTGAGTCTGAGTGCAAATATCTCCCTGTGGCCGTGGGCTTCCTATAAACGGTGTGCTCCAGCTCACCGTTGTTTCCTCTAATGATCATGAGGTCTAAGAAAGGCAATCTTCCGTCCTTCTCCTCCTCGACGGTGAACTTGATAGCTGGGTGCAAGTTGTTCAATAGCAAGAGGAATTTTTTAAGTTCCTCTTCCCCATGCTGCCAAATTGCGAGAACATCGTCCACATATCTTAGCCAGAGCTTCGGTTTGTGTTCGGTCTTCTCCATTAACCGCCTTTCAAAGTCCTCCATGAAAATATTGGCCACAACTGGTGAGAGGGGGCTGCCCATGGCCACACCATCCTTCTGCTGGTACAGGACTCCTCTGTATTGGAAGTAGCAAGAAGTCAGCACAAGCTCAGCTAGTTCCATCATCTTGCCTTCCAGAAATTTGTTGTCCTTAATAATGTTGATGGAATCCTGTGCTGGAAGATTGGTAAAAAGAGATTCCACATCAAAACTCAGTAATAGATCCTTTTCCTCCAATTTGATGTTTTTTAAGATCTCCACCAAATGGAATGAATTTTTGACCGCTGAGAAAGATTGGCCCGTGTATGGTTTCAGCTCCCTGGCCAGTACCTTGCTTGTTCTATAAGTGGGTGCCCCGATCATTGATACAATTGGCCTGAGGGGGGCTCCTTCTTTATGTACCTTAGGAAGGCCATAAATCCTTGGGATCCTGGAATCCCCGGGGGTCATCTCAGCAATCTTTCCCTGCTCCATCTTACTGCTTTTCAAGATGTTCTTAATTTTATTCTCGATCCTTTTGGTGGGGTCCTTGATACCCTTCTCATATTTATCTGGAGTTAATAGCGATTCCATTTTTTCGTCGTATGAAATTCGGTCGAGAATGACAGTGCTGTTGCCTTTGTCCACCTTGGTTATTACAATATCGTCACGTTTCTTCAGGTCACGTAGAGCTTGTCTCTGGGCTGGCGTTAAATTATCCTTTGGTGGCCTGGCTTTACTAACGAGGTGAGCAGCTTCCAGTCTTATCTTGTCAGCCATTTCCCCAACCATAGGTGTGAGAGCGGCCTCGATACTGGTCACTAATTCCTCTGTCGGGGTCCGTGTGGGCGCCACAGCAAAATTCATTCCTTTTTCGAGGATTTCCGTAGCCGCCTGAGACAGTTCTATACCAGCTAAATTGACTATGACTGTCCTCTCAGCTGGTATGGAAGGCTGAAGGTCGTTATTGTCAACGGCCCTTTTAAGGGCCATCAAATTTGGCTCGTTTCTTCTGGTCAGCTTATCCCATTTTTTGTCCTTCTTCTCCGCGTTGTGAGAACCCACTTTCTCCGCTTTGCTTTTTGTAATGCGGTCCACTGTGTCCCATAACTCCGCAAATACAGTTGAGGTGACTTTCTCTGCGAGAAAAGTTTCCTCTGTTTGCAGGCTCCACATCCGATGTCGATAAGCTCCAATCCTTTCCCTCAGCAGCGCCTTCTCCATGTTGTCATAGATCCGGGCTGCTTTGGTGGTCTTGAGGGTCCTTTTCATTCTTAGAAAAGGTGGGATGACATTTTCTTCCCTGCATCTGCGTAAAAATTGGAGGTCGTTTCTAGTAGTCGCTATTCTACATCTCATCTTGCTTAGCCGTCTTGTCAGTTCGTATGTTTCCTCGCCGTAGAGGTTTACAATTTTTTGTTTTAAATTGCATCGCTGGGTATCACATGTTTGTGTGGAACGGCTTCTTTCTCCAGCGGTGTCGCTCCTCTCTCCATCGCAATATTTCGTCGGGTTCATCTCCGACTTCTTCAGGCTGCTAGTGTCGTCCTCGGTGGTTGTCAAGGGAATGAATTTTTCCCGGATTTTCCCTCCTTTATAGCCCTGCTTCTTAGACTATGCGGGCCAATGGTGTAGGGGCTCCGTGGGCCAATAGGGCTCGAGGGCTGTCTTCTTCGTTCGTCCGTCGTCTGTAGTTCGTCGGTAGTCCGTGTGGGGCGCTGGTCGTCTTGAGTCCCTGTCTTCTCCTCTATCTTCTTAAGGATGGGCCGCCAAATGTCTGGGAGGATGAGGCCATCTTCCCTATTGAAGTTCACCGGATGCTTGTGTATTTCGATGGCTTCTCTAATTAGTCTCCTTGTCAAGCTGGTTTCCTTGGCTAGGGTCTTGGCTCGGTCGAATAATACTTGTTTGGGACACTCTTCTCCGTGTGTTGCCACCGCCGAAGTTTCTGTCATTCTCGACCGAATTTCATACGACGAAAAAATGGAATCGCTATTAACTCCAGATAAATATGAGAAGGGTATCAAGGACCCCACCAAAAGGATCGAGAATAAAATTAAGAACATCTTGAAAAGCAGTAAGATGGAGCAGGGAAAGATTGCTGAGATGACCCCCGGGGATTCCAGGATCCCAAGGATTTATGGCCTTCCTAAGGTACATAAAGAAGGAGCCCCCCTCAGGCCAATTGTATCAATGATCGGGGCACCCACTTATAGAACAAGCAAGGTACTGGCCAGGGAGCTGAAACCATACACGGGCCAATCTTTCTCAGCGGTCAAAAATTCATTCCATTTGGTGGAGATCTTAAAAAACATCAAATTGGAGGAAAAGGATCTATTACTGAGTTTTGATGTGGAATCTCTTTTTAC